>CM069908.1:64801274-64986670 GCA_036172215.1 Camellia granthamiana
CTTCCACAATGTGATGCACAGAATGCATATGATACAAAAAAATTCAAGAGACAAGCTTTCTCTGGTCCTCTTACTAATAAGCCATTGTCAACAAAGACTTCTTTATCTGCCAGCGGCGCCATTACGTCCTCTGAACTTCCCCAACTAGTTTCTGGATTGCTTTCTCGAGTACATACTCTTCGTCCTTCATCATCTCCAAAGGTGTCTCCCAGTGCTTCACCTCCCATTGTATCATCACCCAAAATAAGTGAGCTTCATGAGCTTCCTAGGCCCCCAGGTGGCTTAGCTTCCAAGCCAGTAAGTTCTTCCACTGAACACTCTGCCCCATTGGTCCTCAGAAATCAGGAGCTTTCTCCAACAAATAAAAGCCAAGCGGGGGCATTTTGTAGTGCATCCCCGCTTCCAACTCCTCCTCCATTAACAATTCCTCGAATTTTCTCCAAACCTTTTAGTAATAAGAGAGGAATGGCTGTACATGTGGCCAAGCCATTGGAATCTCCTCAACATCTATGTGAGATATTTGGTAAAACATTTGATAGAAATTTTGGGACCTCTAGCATTTTTCAAATTTTATGTGTATTATATAAATTGAAATTGGGTGGTTGAAGTTATTAGGTTGTGAGAACACTATTGGGACTTTGAAAAAAAAAACACACACACACAAGTCTTGCATGCTAAACTTGAAAATTTGTGTTACAAGAACAAATCAAGTGCCAAAAAAAAGAGGGGGGGGGGGGGGGGGGGGGGGGGGGGAGGAGAAGAAGTTCAGTCAGTTAAGTGCACCACATCACACTTACTTTTTCCAAATAAAGTTCTCCTAAAAATTTGTAGGAAGAAAAAATAATGGAAAACTTGTAGGAATATTGCAAAGAATTTTACAATTTGCACTTATGCTGATTTAGGCGTAGTAATGGGTGTTTGGTTTGAGTTTTTCGGATTAAGTTTTTTTAAAACTAAATTTTTTGTTTTTAGTGGTTTTTATTTTTTGTGAATATTTTAAAATTTTAAGCATTTTTTTTTACTTTTTTAGATACACTTTACTTAGATGTATCTAAAAAGTAAAAAATTTGTCAAAAAATATTTTAAAAAATTAATAAATACATAAAAATACGAAAAATATATTGAATTCTCGTATTTTTTTTATTATTTTATTTTTGATATTTAGTGAATTTTAAAAAAAAATCACAAAAATTTTACTTTTATGTGTATTTATGTTAGGTGTCTAAAAATTAAAAAAAAAAATTTGCTTAAACTATTAAAAAAATTCAGTAAAAACAAAAAAAACAACATGAAAAAAAAAAGGTGAAATTTGGTGAAAAGTAGTTTTGGAAAACCAAACACAAGCAAAGTGATTCACTGTTCAAATTCTGTAAATTTTAGTTTTTTTTTTTTAATCAATTCGTACAAGATATATTAGTGAACTTTCAAAGATAAAAAAAAGTCGAGCATAATATTTTAAAAAAGAAAATGTGAATAATAATAATAATAAGGGAAAAATACAGCCCTGTCAAGAAAAAAAAATTGAAAAATTGACAAATATTGAAAAAAAAAAATCACTAATCTATAATTATTAATATAAAAATAACTTGATATGTAATTTTTTCTAGGTAAACTAGTAATAGGTCCTAATAGTTGGACTTAATTCTCATTAAATCCTATTGAAAATAAGCCTTAGTAAAATCGCAACTAAAAATAATTTTTTGCATATATTGCTAAAAATCAATAATTAGTGACTTTTTTTTTTTGTCACGATTTTTATAAACTATCACTAAAACTTGCAATTAGTGACTTTTTTTTAAACTGTCACTAAAACTTATAATTAGTGACATTTTTGTGACAATTTTCAAACTGTTGTCAAAAATTAATAATTAATAACTTTTTTTTAATAATATTTAATAAAAAAACGCCATTAATTTAGACAACAAATGATCTACGAGTAACCTGATAATAATAAAGAAAAAAAGCATCTGACAATAAGGTATAAAAATATCAACAATGATAGAGAGTTCTAAATTTTGAACCCTAAAGAGAGGGAAATTATTTAATAATCTCAAAACATCACGTGGCCATATTCCAAGCTAATCACTAATTATTTAGTCTCATGTTGTCCCCCATTCCTAATATAAATCATGGGCTCTTATCCCTCTCTACTAATCAAAACTTTATGGAGCACCACGTGTCTATATTTCGGAAATACTGAATAATTACCCAAAATGAAAACTCTAATAATATGACAAGAATATAAAATAAAAAATAAAAAAAATTAAAGCATTACATAAATAGAGTGAAACCTAACCCTAGAGCTCCATTAAAACTCATATTTTAGAGTTCTAAAACATTTTTGTAAAAATATATTTGGCCTAGGGTTTGTTTGGGAAATTGGGTGGTTGAAGTTGAGTCCGGATCCTCGGCCGCCCTACCCGGCAGCCCTTCCCAGCAGCCCCCAAAACGACGTCGTTTTGGGGGCTTTTTTTTTTTTTGTTTTTTTCTTCTTCTTCTTCTTCTTCTTCTTCGTTTGAACAGAAAGGGGAGGGGAAGAAGAGAGAGGGGGGGAGGGAAGGGAAGAAGAGAGAGAGGAAGGGAGAAGAAGAAGGGTGGCGGCGCCATGGCTGCTCGGATCACCAATATCATCTTCAATTAATTGATTATTCAGATCTCATCTCCTGAAAAATCTCCAGGGATAAAGAAAAGAAACCCCCTCTCTCTTCCTTTTCTCTCTTTCTCTCTCTCTACTCTGCTCTCTCTCTTGCCAGATTTGTAGAGATCTTGATATCGCTTTCCTTTCCTTTCTATTTTTTTTTTTTTTTGGGTTCACTTTCTTGAGTTTGTCTTTGGTACTAAACTTTGCAGGTGATTCTACTCTGAATCATTGAAATTAGGGTTTGTGAAGATAAACAGAAAGATCAATGGAGTTATTGGTTCCATGGGTAGAATAATCTACAAGAAAAATGAGTAAGCTTAAGTGAATATTATGCATATGTTTTTATATATACACATCTGTGAACATCAAACGCTAAAAAAAATCTTCAAGATCAGATTTGAACATCAATCTTAATTGATAAAATTTGAACATCATCTTCAAACTTCAAACTTCAAAATTTGAACATCAATCTTAATTGATTATCATACGCAGATCTGTGATAAAATTTGAACATCAATCTTAATTGATTATCATACGCAGATCTGTGATAAAATTTGAACATCAATATCATCTTCAAACTTCTTCGAACTTAATTGATTATTCCCCTCAACATTTCAGTTCCATTTTTATTTTAAATTGATATTTTCAATACAGATCTGTGAGTAAATCTGTAAAAAAAATAAAAAAAATTTCTTGAAGATACTCAATATCTGCAGAAAAATCTGCAGAATTTTTTTTAGTTTTGATGCAGATTTCTGTGTTCAAAAATCTTTGAAGATCATCAATATATATTCTTGAAGATCATCTATCCATTGTTTTTCAGAAATCTGCATATATATTCAGATCATCTAAAAAAAATCTGAACATCTTGAACATCATCTTCAACACCTTCATCATCTATCCATTGAAGATCATCAAGATCATCTGCAGAAAAAACGCATCAAATCTTCATCATCTTCAACATCTTCAACATCATCATCTGTTCTGCTTCCATTTCAGAGAAGCCCTCTTCTTCTCCCTTCCTCTCTCTCTCTCTTCTTCCCCTCCCCTCCCCTCCCCTCCCCTCCCCTTTCTGTTCGAAAAAAAAAAAAAAAAAAGCCCCCAAAACGACGTCGTTTTGGGGGCTGCTGGGAAGGGCTGCCGGGTAGGGCAGCTGAAGATCCGGACTCGTTGAAGTTATTAGGTTGTGAGAACACTATTTGGACTTTGAAAAAAAAAAGGAGGATTTGGTCATAGCCCCCTCACTATCTAATTTGTCTTTTAAAAGGACAAGAATTATATAAGTATTTTCAAAACCCCCTGATATTTTAAAACTTGTTTCTTTTACTATATTACCCTCATATCTATCAGCTCTCCTATTAAGGCATCTTCACTATGTATTTCAGAGTAAAATTTTACTCTGTATGAAAGTAAAATTTTACACTTTGAAACTAAGGGCTGGTTTGGCATAAGTTGTATAAGCCAAAAAGTCAAAAAGTTACTCCAAAATCCAAAAAGATGTTACTATTCACCAAAAAAAAAAATAATAATAATTTTTTTCAAACCTCCCGTACACACACGGAATTGACGCTGCAGGCTGCTGTTGCGCCATTTTCAAACCAAAAAAAATGATTGGGTGTATTTTTTACACACACTGTTGTTTGTCTCATGGAGGCCATCATGGGTCCCGTTTTGATAATCTGAACCGTTCAATGTGTAGAAATCGTCGAGTACTATATGTTTGCAAAAAATCACATTGATCGGATATCGATAACTATATGATCAAATCAGTTATATATAACAAATGGATAGTGTTATAATTAATGATTGAAAAACAAATAAATCTGATCAGATAGCTATCGATATCTGATTGACGTGATTTTTTATAGGTATATAGTGTTCGACGAGTTACACATATTGAACGGTTCAGATTATTAAAATGGGACCCGTGATGACCCCCACGCGCCAAACAAAACCGTCCAAAGCTTTGTACAAAAATTACCCAATCATTTCCAACTCCATAACACTCAGCCGGTTGTACAAAAAGTGTACGGCTGGGCCCACTCCTCTCCAATCATCTCTTACACACTTTTTTTTATACAATTTTTTAATACACATTTTTCCATAAAAATTCAAAAAGTTAACCCAAACCTTCATATTTTTTTTTTGTCTTTTTTAGTCCAAAAAGACAAAAAGTGCACTTTTTTAGGACACCCCAAACCAACCCTAAAGTAAAATTTTACTCTGTATGAAAGTAAAATTTTACTCTGTATGAAAATAAAATTTTGCACTCTGAAACTAAAAGTAAAATTTTACTCTGTATAAAAGTAAAATTTTACTCTGAAAAACAAGTAAACTGTGAGACTCTGAAGGTAAAAGTAAAATTTTACTCTGTATAAAAGTAAAATTTTACTCTGGTTCTGTCAAATGAAAAAAACAGTGCAATAGAACCAAAGTAAAATTTTACTCTAGTTCTATCAAATGAAATTTGATGTTTACTCTGAAAAATCGATGGAACTTTGAGCTTTGAGCTTTGAATCAGGCCTATAATCCTTGAATCAATCGATGTTTACTCTGAAAAACATTGAATCAGGCCTATAATCCTTGAATCAGGCCTATAATCTGAAAATTTCAGAGAAATCTCAATTTTTCATACCCCGGTTCTTTAGATTTTTCAGATTTTTGAAACTTTGAGCTTTCAAAAATCTTGAGATTTTTCATACACACAGATTTTTCAGATTTTACTTTAATTCTTTGAGCTTTTGAGTTCGAATCAAATGATCGCCGAGACCGATCTATGCTATGATCTATGGTGGCGGTGATGAAATCAGCAACGACAATGATGTTTGATCTAACAGGTCTCTCTTCTACTAAAAAATCATTCAAATCTCCGATCTTAAAGACTCAAAACACACATATATATAGATATATATATAGATTAGAGATCGGAATATGTAGATATATATATTCGAATTCAAATCCCAAAACACATATATATTCGAATTCAAATCTCAAAACACACAAACACACACATATATATAGATATATATATATATCAGTGCGATTTGCAAGTTCTCCACAACTCCAGCCATGGAGGAAGCTAGGGTTAGAAGAGAGAGACGAGAGAGAAGATGAACAGTTGAAGGAGAGTTGAAGGAGGAGAGTTGAAAAGATGCGGAGAGAGATCGTCGGAGCTTAGGAATGACGACCGGCGGCGACAGACGCATCGGAAGAAAAGTTCTCCACAACTCCGGCCATGGAGGAAGCTAGGGTTAGAAGAGAGAGACGAGAGAGAAGATGAACAGTTGAAGGAGAGTTGTATCTGTTAGGGTATAATAGTCTGATAAAATATTTAAATAATAAATTTTGTCCTTTATGTAAGGTTTTATCATTATGAAGGGGTTTAGAAAGTATAATTTTTTTCTTAGTCCTTTTAACAATGAAAGGAAGGTAAAGGGGGTTTATAGCCAAATTTCCCAAAAAAAAACACACCCCCAAGATCGTTCTTGCATGCGTAACTTGAAAATTTGTGAATTTGTGTTACAAGAACAAATCAAGTGCAAAAAAATAAAAAATAAATAAATAAATAAATAAAGAGAAGAAGTTTAGTTAAGTGCACCACATCACATTTACTTTTTCCAAATAAAGTTTTCCTAAAAATTTGTAGGAAAAAAAAATAATCAAGATTTCTCAAAAAATAAAAAATAAAAAATGGAAAACTTGTAGGAATATTGCAAAGAATTTTACAATTTGCACTTATGTTGATTTAGGCATAGTAATGTGTGTTTGGTTTGAGTTTTTTGAATTAAATTTTTTAAAACTGAGTTTTTAGTTTTTCGTAATTTTTTTACTTTTAGTGAATATTTTAAATTTTTAAGCATTTTTTTTTATATTTTTAGATACACTTTACTTAGATGTATCTAAAAAGTAAAAATATTTTTAAAAATATTTTAAAAAATTAATAAATACATAAAAATATGAAAAATGTATTGAATTCTCATTTTTTTTTATTTTATATTTTTGGTATTTGGTGAATTTTTAAAAAAAAATTCACACAATTTATACTTTTATGTGTATTTATGTTAGATGTCTAAAAATTAAAAAAAAAAATTTGCTTAAAATATTAAAAAAATGGGGAATTGACTAGTGAATCCCATTTTGTGGACTTATAATCCAAAAGGTCCTGAATGTTTTCTTGGTGACTGGGTGGTCCCTTAATTTGTTTGTTGATAGTTTTGCCACTACTAGTATTATTGATTGACCTTTGGTGTGGGTTTGTATGGAAGAAGGTGAATGGGTGTTTGTGTATCACGTTGATCGAAAAAGCGCACTAATACTTTTTTTAATTTAGTAAGTATGTAACACTCGCAGAGTGGGACATGAGTTACGTCGTAAGTGTTGTTCCGTGCGTGACGTGAACACAAGCAATTTGACACAATTTGACACGAGCAAGTGTGTCACGTTTCAGCTTTTCCACAATTTGACCCTTTTTTTTTCGATTGCCATTTGTGACGTTTCGGCTTTCCCAGCAATGTGACTGAACAATACAAAAAAATAAAGCATCACTTTCTCTCTCTCTCTCTCTCTCTCTCTCTCTCTCACACACATCTTTTACCTTCTCAATCACGTTAAAGCATCACTTTCAACGTGAACCTTACCATTTGTTGGGTTCACGTAGAATCCAATCGCTTGCTCCGGCGGTGTACAACTTGTGATGCTTCAGCCAATCCCGTCGTTTCTCGTCCCAGCTCTCAATCTCCTGCCCTCCTATGGAGTAACTGAGTTCTAGGTCGTCGTAGAATGTCGGGTCATCTGGGTCATTGCGCAAGTTAACCCCGTGCACACCCCCAGTGCAATCTTGCTTCTTTGAAGAAATCGATGCCTTCGTTTTGTTCTCTGAGAAACCAGAACTAGGGTTAGGGTTTATGAAGGACGAGAGAGCCCAAACCGTTAGAAAAGCCACCAAAACTCCACCGACGAATAGAAGGCCGTCGGAGAGAAACGACCCCGCTTTGGTCCGAGCTCCATGCTTGGGCATGGATAGTGATGAAGATGTATGGAACTGAGAATGCTGAGGAGGCACCATTTGAAGCTCAGGAGGAGTATTCTTGTCAGTGTATGGCCGTTGTATCCATTGTTGGGTTCACAGAAGTTGTTGATTTGTTGGGTTCATATTTGTTGGTTCACGCAGTGTTGGTGTGATTCCATAACCCATGTTATCACACCCCAAAACATGGGATCCGAATTACCAAACGTGGATCAGCAAATGTATCCCACAAAATCTGCATTCAATCCCAATATACACCTCTAAAGAAAAAACAAATAAGGGGCAAACCTGTCCACACACACATCACATAAATTTAAAACGGGACCTAGTTGTCCACAAAACATGCTAAACAGGACTTGCCAATCCAAAAGAATGATTGTGGGACCAGATAGAGTAATAGACTGGCAAATAGGACTTTCTGATAATTTTTCCTAAAAAAATTCAGTAAAAACAAAAGAATACGGAAAAAAAAAAGTAAAATTTTTTGAAAAGTGGTTTTGGAAAACCAAAAACAAGCAAAGTGATTCACTATTCAAATTCTGTAAATTTTAGTTTTTTTTTTTTTAATCAATTCGTACAATATATATTAGTGAACTTTCTAAGATAAAAAAAAAGTCAAGCATAATATTTTAAAAAAGAAAATGTGAATAATAATAAGGGGAAAATACAGCCCTGTCAAGAGAACAAAGATTGAAAAATTGACAAATATTGATAAAAAAATATTTCACTAAAGTATAATTATTAATGTAAAAATAACTTGATATGTAATTTTTTTTAGGTAAACTAGTAATAGGTCCTAATAGTTGGACTTAATTCTCATTAAATCCTATTGAAAATAAGCCTTCGTAAAATCGCAACTAAAAATAATTTTTTGCATATATCGCTAAAAATTGATAATTAGTGACTTTTTTTTTGTCACGATTCTTATAAACTATCACTAAAACTTACAATTAGTGACTTTTTTTAAACTGTCGCTAAAATTTATAATTAGTAACATTTTTGTAATAATTTTCAAATTATTGTTAAAAATTAATAATTAATAACTTTTTTTTAAATAATATTTAATAAAAAATGCCATTAATTTAGATAATAAATGATCTACGCCTAAGTCTTCCTAATAGTAATAAAGAAAAAAAGCATCTGACAATGAGGTATAAAAATATCAACAATAATAGAGAGTTCTAAATTTTGAACTTTAAAGAGGGAAATTATTTAATAATCTTAGAACATTGCGTGGCCATATTTTAAGCCAATTCCAATTACTCTGTCCCTATTCCTAACATAAATTGTGGGCTCTTATCCCTCTCTACCAATCAAAACCTTATAGAGTATTACGTGTTCATATTTCAAAAATACTGAGTAATCACCCAAAATGAAAACTCTAAAACTCTAATAATATGACAAGAATAAAAAAAATTAAAAAAAAATTAAAATATCACATAAATAGAGTGAAACCTATCTTAGAGCTCTATTAGAACTCATTATTTAGAGTTATAAAACATTTTTGTAAAAATATATTTGGCTTGGGTTCATTTGGGAAGTGGGTTGATTTTTTAGGTTTTTGTCTAGTTTAGTTTGGGATTAAAAAGTCTTGTTTAGGAAATTTTTGTTTAATTTTTTTTGATTTTTTATGAAAGAAATAATGTAATAATTATGAGTTGAATGTAATATTTTATTTTACTAAGTTAAAAAATTTATTTTAGCTTCTAGGGATTAAGATAGTCCAAAGCCACCCGATCCATATTTCCCAAACCAAGCCTTAGATATTTGATATTTGCGAGAGAGAACACACACGCAGTGAAGGGACAAAAAACTAGGAGTAGCAGATATGAGGATAATAGGGACAAGTTGCGGTGAGGTCCGAAGCCAATTGCTCCAACAATCACCACAGCCACCAGTACCATTCCTCCATTGTCAATTAACTGTTGTGAGCCCCCGTGGCTTCTCAAATTTGAAGAGCCGATTTCAGACACCTCTTCCAACTTCACTTCTCTCTCTAACCACCACCACCACCACCACCACCACCCCCAAATTGCCCCTTAAACCCTTCTCCACCACCACCCGCTCACTCCCCGATGACGCTGCTTACGGTTAGTTACTTCACCTTCTATTTATTCTATATTTGTTTACTTCTTACAGTTACACTAGTACTACTCCTATTTGCTTTTACAGAGCTAATTGCCATTTGAATTTTTTATTTACAATAAATTTCTGGTCTTGGTCCAAATGCTGTGTAATGGCGTTTTGTGGTTGATACTACTTACAAAGCTTCTTTAGTATTCTACTTACAAAGCTTCTTTTTTTTCTTTTTTTCTTTTTTTTTTTTTTCTGCCTTTCAATTTGTTTTCTTCTTTGTAAGGTTCGGCAACAAAGGTTGCAGATGTTGATCTTGCTTTAGCAGTCAAGGTGACATTTTAATCCCACTTTACATGAATGTTCAAATCCCAATTATTTGTTGGTAAATCTTTAATTTTTTTAAAAAAAAAAAAAAAAAAAGAGCCTGAAGAAAATGCTTTCAAGATGCTTCCTTTTGGGAGCAAGAAGGATTATCTTTTCACTTAACATTGTGTTTGGATCATAGATTTAGGTAGTGATTTTTCCCTTGCCTTTTCCTTTTCCTTCCAAATCGCTGCTAAAATCTATGATCCATACACAACCCAAGTGTAACATTAATTATGCTTTATCATTTGTCTCATATTGTTTGACAACAATTAGTAGGAGGTGAGAAATAATTTCATATGGTTTGAAGTGCTAATTTTAACTGTTCAGTTTTATTTCAGAACAAGGCAATAGATATTTCCCCTGATCTAAAAGGAACTTCCATATTTCTTGTTGGTGAGCACTAGTTTGTAAAGATTGAACCACCTTTTTTTTTCTTTTTCTTTTTTGTTTTTCTCCCTGCTGATGAAGTGATTGATGAAATTTTGTCATTAAATCTTATCCTTACCTTTTTTTTTATGTCTAGTTGTGTACTTATTTATGATATGATATGATGGTTCTCATAACTATTAAGGGATAAACGGTGCCATGAAAACTAGTATGGGAAAACTTCTGGCTGATGCATTGCGATATTACTACTTTGACAGGTACCCGTGCAATCCCGTCGCAAAATCAGGAGAAGCTCTTTCAGCTTGAAATATGGTAGCTGAGTTAATTTTTTTGTTTACTTGGTGTGCAGTGATAATTTGGTTGAGGAAGCTGCAGGTGGTGGATCTGCTGGCAAATCTTTTAGAGAGAGAGATAAGGAAGGATTTTCTGAATCGGAGGTAACTTTTGCAGACATTTCTTTAATGCCCCGCTTTAAGGGTTTGAGATTGTTAGTTTTAGTTCTTTCTTTAGGTTTGTCATTCAAAGGGGGATTGTGCAATAAATGAGCAAATGCCTATCTTGCAACTGAGGCATCCTGTGACCAAAACTGAACTATTGATCCTAGAAAATTCAATAAATCCAATTACGCAATCTGCTTTAGTTGCTCAAATCTAGATAAACTGGCTAAGTTTTACGGTGATTCTTCTATCAGACTGAAGTATTGAAGCAGTTATCATCCATGGGTCGCCTGGTTGTTTGTGCTGGAAATGGTGCAGTTCAGAGCACAACTAATCTGTATGTCTATTGATTCCTCTGTTTCTCTACTTGTCTTGTTCTGCAGTACTAGTCTATTCTGTTGTGTTTAAACATCAAGTTTTGTTTTCAACTCTATTTTCCAATTAACACTTATAGGGCATTATTGAGACACGGGCTTTCTATATGGATTGATGTCCCTCTAGACATGATAGCCAGGGATGCCATAGAAAATGGGAGTCAACTTTCTGAATCAGAAATATTTAGTTCTGGATCTTATTCTGAGGTCAGTTTTTCCCACTCAAACTTCTGATTAGCTCACTTCTTCTTTCTTCATAAAAGAATTTCCATTATTTAACCTGATAAACATCCAGAGTATATGCCATTGTTGAGCGCTCCTGATTAACAGTGTTGACTCAAGTAAATGTGTTGTATGGATGTTCAATCAGCTTGCTGTTTTGTATGAAGAGCTGAAAGGCGGATATGCTACAGCGGATACGACTGTTTCTCTTCACAGTATGCCCATTGATTTTTCTATAGTTCATGCTATGTTAGATTATTATTTCTCACTTTTTGTAACAGTCTCTTGTTCTTTGCAGAGGTGGCTTCCCAGTTAGGTCATGATGACTTGGATGCTGTAACCAAAGAAGACATGGCTTTGGAGGTGAAGTTACACACGCGCACACACAAGCATAACATGTTCTTAAGATTAAGTTAAATGGATGAGGAGACTTAGCTTGGGACTATCCCTTCTCTTTATACAATTGCAGGTTCTCATGGAGATAGAAAAACTGGTTAGAGTAAAGAAGATGATGGAAGAGGCTGCTAGGCCATTTTAGCTTCCGAGGGCCATGCTTTCATATCTTGTAACAACTTTTGTGTTAGCACATGTTAACTTGTTATTGCTCCTGTGTAGGCAACGCATAAGCTTTCGAAGTTTCATCTTTGGAATTGTTTTAACTTAAAGCATGGAATATTATGTTACCCATGTCTTTAAATGAAACAAAAGTCTTCTTGGCTTGGTTTACTACAATGGAAGTTAGTTTTGGGAAAACTACATAATACACTTATTGCTGCAAAACTATAAAGCACTAACACTCCAAAACGGAAGAAATTTTTACCCAAGTTAAACACAAAACATGAATTGATATGGGAAAATCTTGAAATGACGAAAACTAGTGGAAGCAGTGTAAATTGTGGATTTACTGGTGAAAACTACACATTCAGAGACTCGATAGAAGGAAGTAAAAGAAATTTCACTCTTTAGAATAGCCAACTGAAAGTCTGATACCCATATTTGCATGATATATATATATGTTTGCATTGCTTTTGTGTCTGGTAATTAAGGCCTTATTTGGCAAGTGATTTTTTTAGCCAAAAAGCTAAAAAGTCACTAAAAAAATTAAAAAGTCAACAACCTATATCAAAAAGTTAAAGATTCCTTTTTCTTTCTACTTTTTGCATATCTTTTCGTAAAAAATTAAAAAATCATCCCAAACATGTTATTTTTTTTATATCATATTTTAGTCAAAAAATCAAAAAGTTACTAAAGGCTTTGTTTGGGAAGCCCAACTTGAGGCTTTTTTGGCTGTTTTAGCCATAAAAAACAAAATAGACTTTTTAATCCAATAAGATAAAACATCACATCCAACCCATAATCATTACATTCTTTCTCTCACAAAAAAGTCAGAAAACCCAAAAAATTAAAAGCCCTTCCCAAACTAGATTTTAGCCTCAGGTTAAAATAGCTAAAAAGTTAAAAAGTCAACCCACTTCCCAAACGAACCCAAAAAAGTCTGTTTTCAAACAAAGCCTAAATGGAGGTAGCTTAAGGTATGAGAAGTGGGAACCCGCACCAATACATGTATGTATATTAGTTAGGATAGGATAAGATAGTATAGGTTGGTTCAACTCTAAACTTGAATAAAAGTTGAGCATAAAACGCGTTTTGGGCATGTGCGCAGGGCTTGGAACTCGTGTTGCACTACAGACAGGATAGCCACACACACACGCTACTACTTAGGATGAGGTACCCCTGCTACGCATCAGCTTTCCCGGCAAAACAAAACAATTTGAGAGTGATTCTTTTGTATAATATATATCGGCACTGCTAGGGTCTCGAATTGTCGAGGTTTGAATGCCTTGACAATTCCTCTCTCTTCTCTTTTTCTTTTTTTTTTATTTGTTGGGCTGTGCTTTTTTTTTTTCAATTCCGTTTTGTAGTTCGAATTTCTTTTGGCCCGAGTGGCTTGACTGCCCAAAATGACGTCGTTTTGGGTAGTTTTTTTTTTTCCCCCCTTTTCACTCTGCAGATGAAGAAGGAGAAGGAGGAGGAGGAGGAGGAGAGAAGAGGGAGCTGTGTGTGTGTATATGAGAGAGAGAGAGAGAGAGAGAGAGAGAGAGAGCATATCTGTTGGTTACATATTTTGTACAGGCCAATCGTAGTTCAACACGTGGTAAGATGAGGGCAATATGAGAAGACAGTTCAAATCTCCAATCACAATCATACACGTGGCAGTTAGCATTGATTATTGTGGATCTGCATAGCACTGGATCAGCGAAGAGATGCAAGAGGACGTGGCTTAACGGCCACTCATACATTTAAATTCAAAATCAGGAGGGAAGCTTAACTGAAAATAGTGGCGTAGTGGAACTCACTATAAGGCGACATGTTCAGCAATCATGGGAAGACGGTTCGATGGTTGGAAGCCTACGTCGACGGTTACTGCAGGATAGTATAAATAGTGGAGAAGGCTCCAGAATAAGGGATCCAGACTCGGATCAAAAACCATATTTATCTACTTTATTTTCCTCTCTTTTTAAACTCAGCTTTACAACTCTGCATGTTAGTGTTTTTTTATTTTTGTATATAGAAACATTGCCTAAACTTGTGTGTTGTGAGTGAAGTTAAGAATATGATCTAGTAGTACCATACCTATTATTGTAATCATCACTATCATCTTGTTTTTTAACCGTTTTGGTTATTATTCAACTGGTCTGGATTTTGCAACTCATGCGTAAAGAGGAGAAATCAGCATTTTGCCCAACCTGGGAATTGTGCTGCAATCACTACTTTATGTTTGTGCAGGCAAAGTATTGTCAGTGCTGGGAAATGTGCAGTTTGACCTCCAGAAACTTGTTGATAGCTATGTGAGTTCTTATTGTAATGTTTTATGCTGCAGCACTCTATTTGATTTCATTTTACAGCATTGATTTCGATTTTGTTTCTCCATGTCAGCGCTCTCATGTAATCCTGACAATTACAACCCCATCAGAGTCGCTTCTCAACGAACTTCGGACAGTGGAGGTTTGTCTATATGGATTCTGGTGTTTTTATTTTTATTTTTTTATGTTGTTGCTGATATCTATGCCTGCAGCCAACTAGAAAACGAGTTTCTCATGAATAGCTATTGTTGGCTGATTAATGATCTTCAAACGTTTTCACCAATCAAATACACCGAACTTGATCTTTGGTTTCAAGCTTTACTGCTGAACGAGTCAAGCTTGACAATTTCCTTAATCAGATTTCACTGAGGAAAACGGAAAAGTTAGGCCTCATTTAGTTACAAAATCATAACCTTGAGCAACCTTATTGAAGAAATATTGGTGGTTGATGTACTAATCAAACATTAACATAACAAGAACTTCTTTGATTTAGTTCATAGGTGATTTTTCTACTGTTAATACGGTTGAGTAAAAGTGAAATATCCTAAATATTTGACGTCTCAATTTTCAAAATGTCAATCTGATCTGCCCCCTTCCAGCCTTCCTCCAGAGTATATGCCATTGTTTCTCTTCACAGTATGCCCATAGAAACATATTCCAAACCAATAAACATTTCGAACCGATCGAGTCGAAGTCCGTTTTTGTTCAAATTTAAAGCATAGCTCTTTCATAACTTTACAAACATATTCCAAGTTTACACTTTCGCAATTTGGGCATCAATTCTTTATTTTTCTCAAAATTTCTCTTTTTAGCAAATAAATTACAAATTTTCTAAAAATTCTAATTAAATTATATATAACTCTAAGCTCCATATAATCAAGTAAAAGTATATAAAGAAGTGTAGGAAAAATTCCTACCTCAAGCCAAGAAGCTTTCAAAATTTTTGGCAACAGATATTAAATCTGTTCGGAGCCAAATGACGCATTTTCCGCTCTCTACGTTTTGATCCAAAGCACTAGGGATTAAAAATGATTTACACTAGATCAAATCTATGAAAAACAAACTTGGAACCTCTTTTTTCTTCTTTCCTCACGGCAAGAACTCCAAGAACTCCCAAAAGTAAGTAAAAAAAATTTATTTAGTCACTTTTATAGATATTTCTTTTTTTTTTTTTTTTAACTAAACAAATATCTAATTATATATATATACACACCTATATATATATATCAATTAAAATACATTTCAACATCTTTAATGAAAAAAGTAAATATAATATTTTCTCACCACAAAATATATTTCGTTTAATAGTACACACCATAAATATTCACAATTCTTTTATGGTAATCAAATAATAATAATAAAACCACAGTAATATTACGTGGTTACTAAAGGGCCATGATTCAATCAATTGGGTCCAAAATGAATGGAGTTTAATAATTTAAAATAAATCTCCAACTAAAATTAAAGTATAAATTCAATTTGATTCACCTCGTTACAAAATGTTTTAATTTTTTTAAAAATAATTAATTATTTGTGAAATGAAGTTACATTATAAAAAATACTAAAAAAATTGTCTTTTAGTAGTGTGAAAATCCATTAACTAATAAATAATTAAATTGATGAGATATAGATTTTTTTTTTTTTTTTTTTAAACAAAGTCAATGAATGTGGCTAATAGGAAGGGTGCTTATAATTATACACATTTAATTTCTTTTCACACCCATCACATGTATTAAAAATATATATAATTTAGGCGTAAATATTAGTACATTTGAAGGTTCTTATTTTTAATCATGAATTTTAAAGATTTAAGAGTAGTTATATATGGTATGAATAATATAGTAATATAGTAAGAAGTAATTTTTTATTTTTTTTTAAAGGAAATAAGAATCAGTAGGGGAAGATTAAGTTGGAAAGCTATAGAATATTTTTTTTTAGAAAAATGTTTGGTGGCCCGAATTTGTGTGGCTCGAATGTGTCAAAACGACGTCGTTTTACACTCAAAATGACATCGTTTTGGGTGTTTCGAGCCATTCGAGCCATGAATTTTCGGGCCACCTAGCATTGTTATTTTTTTTTTATCTTTCCTTTTAAAAACTATAAATTATGAAATTATTAATATTTTGAAAACTATTACTTTAATGGATTAGCTAATATTCAATAAATCCACAAATTTATTATGATGTTTTGGAACTCTCACAATAAAACCCCATTTTACTTATATATTATATATATATGGATAGATTTAATAAGAATTTATATTTGTTTAAAATATTTTTTTAATACACAAATTATTTTTTTTAGATTTTTTATAAAAATAATTTGATAATTCTATCACTAACTATAGTGTATGGGAGAAGTTGAAAAGGATAAGTCAAAAAGATTTATGAGTTTGGAGAAATCAATAAATGCTAAAAAAAAAAATTTAAATCAAAAAATTAAAAAATTAAGATTGAGATATTAATAAATTTTCAAAGTAGTCATTGAGAAACATTGCCGAAACAAATTTGTTTCGGCATTGTTTCTCAATATGACTACTTTGAAAATTTATTTGTTTCGGCAATGTTTCTCAATGACTACTTTAAAATAACTACTTTGAAAATTTATTAATTTTTTGGTTATTTTAGCATTGGGTTAAAAAGTTTTGTTTGGGATAGGTTTTTTAATTTTTTTTTTAAACTTTTGTGAGAAAAAGTAAAATAATTATGATTTAAATGTGACATTTTATCTTATTGAGTTAAAAAGTCTATTTTGTCTTTTTGTGACTATTTTAGCCAAAAAATCTCATTTGAACTTATGCCAAGCGAAAACTAAATTATATTAATTTCATTTGACTTTCAAAAAAATATATCAAATCCCACAAGTTCGACATAATTACATTAAATTCTTTTAAGTTTTAATTCTTATAACATATGTTATATGTTCTCATTTTATTAGACATTAGCTAGTCGTATAAAATAATTTTTTTTACACAAAAATGTATATTTTATTCTTAATTAATCTTGTGCTTATAGACAACTTGCATTTGTTTTGTCTTGTTTGTTTTGTTACATACACTATGTAGTGAAAATGTGATTAAAAAACAAGCAACAAGCATGTACTTCATCCATGAAGTGGGCTGGCACCGTTCTCTCCTGTGTATTAAAATTCTTCTAAAAACATTGGGACTAACCACAAGGATCATGGCAAGAACTCAGGACCTGCTTAGCAGATCAACTTAAAAATAAAGAACTTAAAAGTCAAGATAGATGTAATGTTTGCCATAATCCTCCTCACCAAAAGCCGAAGGATCACATCTTAGTACCTTATACTCGATTGCAAGTACCTGCTGAGAAGATGGGGTGTGATGTGAGTACAATCAAGCATGTTTACAGGGAAGCAACTGCCTGAGCAGATATTCTAATGGCTAAAAGACAATGAAATAGTTTGACTTCTCACTACATGCACAACTCGATTCTGGCTTGTATCCAACAACTAGTTTCTGTTGATAAAATCCTATTATGTACTAAAAGCAAGGTGGAAGCTCACCTTCCATGACGAAACTGATCAAAGTTTGAATGTTGGGACTTTACAGTCGAAGCCATGCATTGCCTGGTAAATTGTCCGAGGCAATATATTCCTATACGGATCGTGTTCCCTTTCCTCCTTCAAGTAAGCCATGCATCTCTCTCTCAACCTCAGACTTCACTTCTAGATTCAACTCTTGTGATTTATCCCTATTCCTTAATTCCCGCTTCCTCCCTTCACCAAAATAATAGCTGGATTACAACTATGAGAAATACACCCCATCAAGGATAAAAGATGAAAAGCAAATATGCGTAAACATTTATGCTATGTTTGGATCTTAGATTTGTAAAGGGATTTGTAGAGGCAAAACGAAAGGAAGAGACTTGTGACAAAAATTTAGTGTCCATTTCCTTCAAATTTTTTTTTTTTTTTTTTTTTTTCTCTCTCTTTCACAAATTCCTTTCCTATTCTTTTTCCACAAATCATCCAACGGAATGTGTCATTCAAGTAGTTTCAAATCTTCATTTAATAATACACTTATGCTATGTTTGGTTGGAGGATTTGGGGAGGGATTTGGAAAGGGAAAGGGAAAAGGTGTGTGAAATTAGGTGACATATAGGCATGTTTTATTCATATTTCACCTACCTTTTCCATTTCCCTTTCCAAATCCCTCCTCAAATCCCCCAACCAAACACAGCATTAAGGAAAAGCGTCATCAAACCCACTGCAAAAAGAAGATGTAGCATAATAAGCTAATTAATGAAAGCATCATCATTAACATTAATCTGGAGAAATCTGGTTCACACGCTTGAGATTCCATTTCTAACAAGTGAAAGATACAAATTAGAGCATCTCTTTTTTTATGGTAGGTTACAGTTAAATCATCTCTTTAAAAAAAAGGGGAACTCAAGACAAGTGGTGCTTGTGGCTAAATCTGTCCTGCAACAAAGACAACAGAGGGTTTTTTTTTTTTTTTTCCCCCCCGTTTTTTAATAGGCGACAGAGAATAAAATCATTGGGATGGCTAAAATCTGCTCAACTAGTGATGACTGATCGTGCGTAAGTCTGAAGTGGGCACAATATGAAAACAGATCTCAGTCTAGATTTAACACATTCATCTTCAATTTGATCACAATTTAGTTCATTTCTAGATTTAACACATTCATCTTTAATTTGATCACAATTTAGTTCATTTAAAGACTCGTAAGATCAGTTTTTGATATTCTCAGACAGCCAGGCAGGTGCAAAAAATGCTTCCAAGATGTATCTTCAATTTATATCTTTCCACACATACATTCAAGTGTCTGGGAGATTCAATTTTCAGTAAGCATACCTTCTGTTTTAATTGGCTTTCCAAAGAGGTTATAGAAATGGCCTGGAAGTTTTGGTAGAATAAGTGGAAGGTGTGGATCTTGGTTGCCAAGCTCCCCATCATCGTCAGTCCTATAATCAAAATGTTACAATGATATTTAAACAAAGAACCCCACAATAAATAGGAAAAACCGAATAAAGCCCATCAAATACAATACAACAGTGGAATTTCAAAGTCATACACATTTTGAAGTGGACAGAATATGTTCATATTTGAGCAGTATGCAACCGTAGTGTACTGAAGTGGTTTGATCAAATATCAATAGTTTACAACTAATTTCTTTTTTTCTGCCCAAATGAAAATTTAATTCAAGTCTAGCTTCTTGTTCAGCTTTTCCACTTTGGTGCCATTTAATAATTAGAGACTTTTGATAATAATTCAAGTCAATTTGATTCAGCGTACAGATTCAAGCTTCAACACCAAGCATAAATCAAATAAGTGAAGCAATTGGAAAGTATGAACTACTAAATCATACAAGGACTAAAAAGCATGGAAATGGAAGCATTACACAGAGTATAATAACAAAAGTATGTAAAAACATCTTAAAGTACCTCAATTGCGTGACTGCTTCCGCCACTTCTTTAATCTTAGCCTTAATATGAGGAACCTTCATTAGGTCATCATAATCAACAAGCAACTAATGAAAAAGAGAATTTGGTATAAGCAGCACAAATATGACAAGTAATACTTTATTAGTGAATATTTTTTTAATATAGATTTTATTAAAAAGATGTAAGGGGGAGCCACCTAAGTATTCTATAAGAAATAAGAGCAAAATCCAATTTACTATCCCGTGGTTTGGCCTCGGAGCACCCCTTGTCACTTAAATATGGCCACAAAGGCCCCATGATATTGGACTAAAGTGCACCATTAACTTCGTTAATGATTTTTTTTTTATTGACATTAATAATTCTCTATCTTTTTTTTCTTCTTTCTTTTATCTTCTCTCTTTTAGTTTCAAATATATAACTAATCTTAACTTAACCATATATATTTTTGAGCAGCAACAAGAAAATTTATTAAAAATAAAAAGCACTGAAGCACAACTAAGGGAGGACAAGAAGTCCACTAGACAGAAAAAAAAAAAAAAAAAAAAAAAAAAAAAGCAACAAAAAACCTCACACTCTACATATTGCTCTCCAATCCCTAGCAATAAGAAATAGTGTAATCCACTATTTCTTAACCATATATATTTTTGAGCAGCAACAAGAAAATTTATTAAAAATTAAAGCACGACTGAGGGAGGACAAGAAGTCCACTATACAGAACAAAAAAAAAAAAAAAAACAAACAAAAAACCTCACACTCTACATATTGCTCTCCAATCCCTACCAATAAGAAATAGTGGAATCCCTTTAAAGGAGGGAGCTACTGACGCCCATAAGGAAGCGATATAATCCAATTTCTCCCAAATAGACTGCAAGTTGGCAAATTTCTCCTCTAAAACTCTAGGATTCTTTTCAAGCCATAATACCCAAAAGACTGCAAGAACAGCACAATATATTAACTTAACCATATATTAACCAATAAAACCACATATTTCTCTAATCTAATTCCTAACATTTTAACTTTATTTCTAATTTTTAAAATTTTAACCTTTTAATCTTATACACATAATACATACAAACACATATAGATTGTGTATGTGTACGTATATATATACACACATAGAACGAAAGAGAGAAAAATGAATGCTTGCTTGTTGATCTTCTTTTAATCAATGAATGCCATCACATAAAAACACTACAGAGAATCATAGAACACAGATCCAACATGCATCGCATAACCAAATCCAAAAATCCAACGTGTAGATTTGCAGTCATGGGAAGGGGGTGGCAAGTTGGATGGGGGAGTGGGAAAGGAATAGGCTGCAGGGACTAGGGAGGGGAAAGGGGGAGGTGCAAGGTGGCAGAGGAAGTGGGGGAGAAGGAAGGGGTGGTAGAGGGGAGAGGGGGGTGACAGGGAAATAGGAAGGGGGTATATCCGTTTTTTGAGCGAAAACACCAAAAAGACAATTGTTGGTTGTGTAGTGGAAACTAACAATTGATGATAAGGAAGGCATCAAGGAAATTATGGTTCCAGGCTTACTTGACCAATATCATCTTCTCCAACAGATCCGAAAGGTAAAAATATAATTGTTGCTCCAAATCTAGCTGCCATCCTCACAAATTCGGACAGTTCTGGCCAGAACAACTTGTATTCCTCACCCTGGCAAATTACTCCATAACAACATGGTTGAAGAACTTAGAGGGAGGGGGGACCCCTTAAATTAGAAGACAATATAGGGGAATCATCTCATCATAAATACTATTCTTCAGTCCAAAGATCTTTCCTCATGAATTTTTGTAAAATAAAGAAGTTTATTATCCACTTCACTAATTTTTTTTTTTGGTTGATAAATTCCACTTCACTATTTTTCTCTCTTCCAAATACTGTTATATTATGAGGCAAGGAAGGTAAGAACTAATGAGATGGTATCACATACTACTAGTGCAAATCAAATAATCAAATGGTACTAATTAGGTTGTAAGGAAAAAATACATCCAACAACTAACTTGGCGATTGAGGAAGGATGCAACTTGTAGACTCACCTTTCGATGAAGAGCCTCACGCATGCCTCCTGGATACAGCAACACATGGGCATTTGAAGAAAGAAATTTATAGAAGTTAGTCGCTGATACAGGAACTGCACCCATGATTCTGAGTATGGCATATGTTGATATATCAGGTATTAAAGGTGATTCTCCATTTCTCATATTCCTATACATCATTGGATGTGCTATCCCTCGCAAAAGAGTGTTTCTTTTATAGCCCAAAAACTGGACACAATAGGCACCATTTCTAACCCTAGTAACATGTGATAGCCAACAAGCAAGACTGGTCCCTCAGAAGGAATCCCTGCAAGGCCTCTCACAACCTTTCCATCCTCTAAAGTTGAGAGCATCACCGGACTAGTAGCCACCTCTATCCATCTAAAATTCACCATATTCACAATGCAATAAAACATTAAAGTGTTAATAGTATTCTACAAATATTAATCACATAAGCTCCTCAAACCTTCAAAAAAATGGAAATTCCTAAAGTAAGCTATGAGTGTCATCCACTAATGGAAAAGCTCATTCACACACACACAAAGAATGAAGCTACCAATAAGATTCTCTGAGTTGATCTCTTAGGAATAAAAATTAACCGTTCGAAACATATATATCTAAGAGATAGGATCATAACCAGATTTCTTTGGCTGGCCACCAAATAGTATGTCCAGTGCCCATGTATATTCAGGGATATACCATTGATAGAAAATATGGCACCCGGAATACACCATTGTTATCAAAGCAGCAAATTCATCATAGTATCAAGGTTGTTTTGAAACACAACATACCTCAATGATTCATGTATTTTTTTGAATTCAGAAGGGCTTGGTGGCAAGTAATCTGAGGCATAGTCAAGGTGTCTTCCACGACGACAAAACTAGCACCCATTATGATAGTTACAAGATCAACACCATCTTCCTGTTACATATTGGTAGAACTATAAATATATCAACAAAAAAACTTCTAGGATGGCGGCTAATCAAGTCATATATTCCTTCAATCTAAACATCGTCTTAAGCTTAAGTGTTTGAAAAGTGCATTTTTTGACTTAGTTTTCAAACCGGGAGTCCCGAGCTAGTTCCGCAAGTTTCTACAACTTACATTGGTCCCTCCCGAGGTGTTTGAGGTGTTCCCCAGGACTTCTCGTGACTGTTACACGATTTTGGCCCCTGATGGACTATTTTAAAGCTTAAGTGTGAAAAAAGTGCTTTTTTCGACTTCAGTTCATGAATTAGGAATTAAACACATACCTAAAGTCTTCAAGAACACTAATTCTAGCAATTTTTTAAGTTGTCTTCCTCAATTCTTCAATTCTCAAGCAAAATTCCAAGCTTCCAAGCTCTTCTCTCTAAAATTGAGTTTCCTCTCTTTCTAAACTTAATTGTCGGCAGATTTTTGTGTCTAAATGAGATTAATTAACATTTCTCATAGATTAGCTTAGGGTCTTAATTAGGGATCAAGTTAGTTAAATAGAGCTTAAGACTAATTAATCAAGGCTTAATTTAATTAATTTAATCTGGTTAATTTAATCTGAATCAAATTTTAATCAAACTTCTGACGTCATTAAGGCCTTCAATTTCAGATTATAACAGAAATCACAACAGATATTCCTATGGTTAGCAGATATGAACCTAAAAATCATATTAAACACATAATAAGCATTCAAATTCATACAAAGCACTTAAATAACATTCAAAACCAATGATTAACAGGGTTGTCACAAGATCAATATTGCTTACCAACACAACAAAATGTTTACTGGATTTTATAATCCAGAATGGGAAAAGTGGATAATCAAATTAAAGTCACACAAAGCTCCATAAAAGACAACTTTGAGGGTAGAACTTAATTTATATGACACAAAATACAACAATTATTTCGTTGTGGTGATAAAAATACCTATACAAGAATAGTAAATATAAGTTGGATGCTAGAATCGCACAAGGACCAAGCTTTCCTTTCACGACACGCCAGGTCAGATAAAAATTTTCACAGCAAAATGTTTACTGGATTTTATAAATCATAATGGGAAAATTGGATGACCAATTTAAATCACACAGCTCCATAAAAGACAACTTTGAGAGCAAAAAACTTAATTTGTATGACACAAAATACAACAATTATTTTGCTGTGGTGATAAAATACATATACAAGAATAAGTAAATATAAGTTAGACGCTAGTGGTGCACAAGGGCCAAACTTTCCTTCCTAACACCCCAGGCCAGATAAAAATTTCCACAGTGTGAAATAGCATGGTCTAAGCAATATCATTTATCAAGCGCTTGTGCCGGTTGTAATGCATCTCCAAGAAGACCTTTGAAGCCCTGTCAACTGTTTTACGCCATGTCTACATGAAAAAAAAAAAAAAAAAAAACTAATAATAGTAATCAATAAAATGAAGAAATAAATAGAGGCAATTCACAGTTAAACATTAAGTTGGCATTGAACTGCTACAGTTCACAATAATTTAATGAATCTCAAGGTGTAAATAGAAACTATTCCAATAGTTGATGAAATCATGATGGTGATGGAGTGGTGGCAGTGATGGCGTACCACAGCCAGTCCTGCTATCTAATGTAATGACAGTCACATGTTGGTGCAATCATCATGACAACGATAATGATACAAATCAAAAGAAAACGTGTACTTTCAAACTTTCAATCTCTTTTAACTATAAGTAAAATGAATTTTACCTAACCAAAAAAGTAAAATGAATTTTTTGTCTGATTTCTAATCTCACCCTTCCCAAAACACTTGATGTAGTAGGTATGTGCTTTAGGTCTTATCAATTTTGATACTTTAGGATTAAAATCTTGTGAGTGTATACAGCCTTCCGTTTGCATGCTGACCAACACCTAGGTTCAGTTTTTCCTAAAGGAATTCTTTATTATTAACTCCATTCTTACATTGTGCTAATCTAACATGTATCGCCCTTAATACCAGCCATGCTTCGCCGTGGAAAAAATCATAGCAGCCACTCTATGGGAACATTTACTCTGGTGAAAGTTTCCTGCAGTTGAAATGCAAAATATCATGCTTTTTGGTAACTATAGCCATTCCTAGGGAACAAATTCTACGTATATCCCATGATCTACGTATATCCCAAATTTAGTTGACTTGTATAAATCTTTCTTAGCCGGGCTTAAAATATAACCCTAATAAGCCCTCATCTATAGACAGGGTTTTATTTCACATCTTTTGGTCAAACGACTATTGCAGTAACATTTCAAATAAAAAATTAATTTGACAATGCTAAAGATCTAGTGATTCAGATAAAGTGCTAATGCTTCACACTTAAAATGTTGTTTGGCATTTGAATAAGGTCTAGAGGAGATTTAGCCCTTGAAATGGAAAAGAATTTGCTTAGGATTGATAACATAACATGACAGAGATTATGAATTGTTCATTTTATTCAATTAAACCAGTACGAATTTGCTTTATGCCAATCAATTCTGCAATCAATATAATAATCAATTAGACACACAAAATGATTCCCTTTTTTTTTTCCCCTTCTTCTTCCTGTCGAAAATCAAAACGGACAAAAACCACAGGACCCTGTAGCCAACCAATTCACCATTAGTAAGGGGAAAAAAAAAATAGAAACAACCCAACCCTAACCCAGTTCATGTGCCTTAGGTGTTGAATCCTAAAACTTGTTAGCGTGTTTCTTATACCACTGGAAACCGGTGATGTTTGTTCCTGAATGGTTGGTAAAGTATCAAGCATCCATGATACTCTGTGAATTCACCACAAATTAAACGGGATCCACCACTGACTAGGAAATCACCAAAACAAACTTGAAATGTATTAAAGTGATGTAAAACGCATATTAATCAATTGATGGTGCAAGCGAATATGGATGCTTCTCTTATTTGACAAATTTATTTTGGTTACAACTAGTTTAATTCTCCTCCTGTACGAAATTGTTGGTATTCCAAACATCCCAAAAAAATCATCTATGTTTTTTTATTTATTCTTTCTTTCAATTTGTAGGGAAAAAAATACATTATTTATTGACCCTACTAGAAGGCATGAATGTTGAAAATTGATAAACAGTTGGGGATGGAACGAGTATTTATAAATGAGATGACTTGAAGACCAATCCCATCCAAAATCCAAGTTAAAACGACCTTAGAATTTGCAAAATCGTTGGCCACTGCTCGAGCCATGAAAATCCCTAGAGATTGGGTGTCTGCTTCCACTTGAGATCTCAGTTTTTTAATAGATTGGGTGTCTGCTTCCACTTGAGATCTCAGTTTTTTAATAGATGGAAACAAAGTCGATCGAAAACTCACAATTTTCATACAATGGAAGATTTTTTCTTTCAAGCTTGTCCCTTAGCTTTCCTTCAAGTCAAAAGTTTTCCTATAAAAAATTGGATATGTTAGTGTGGCTAAGATTTTTCTTTATACTTTGTTTGGATTTGACTTGCTTTCATATGTATTTTTTCTTCTATGATTTTGCTAAGCAGTCACACAAGGAGGGTTCTTTCCATTCTAGTTGCTCCCAATAGGTATTATTTCTTCAATTGTGATTTTGAAGGTTGGAGCTAGTCCTAGGCATTTGTACATCAACTTCTCAGCACACCAAAATCCCATCCAATCAATTTCCATCTGATTCAAATTCTTGTTAGCCCTCCAACACATAGGAGAATATAATGATTGATGTTGGCCCTCCAGTACTAGTAAATCAATGACAGCCTAAGTTTTCTAATCCAAGATTAGATAGTCTAATTTAGAAGCCAAATTGAACACAAAAAATGAAATATGCAATGCTGTAGTAAAAAGAGAATCAAATTCAACAGATATAAGTTGAGAATTCAAACAACTAAATTTGGCACAATTAATATGTATATATGTAAATATATAGCACATATTATGTATGTAAAATTACTAACCTTGTCAATTGTGTCGAAAATGGACATGTTCTTGAAATCCCTGGACCTGAGCCGTGACCTCCCAATCCCCAGCCGCGGAATCAGCGCAGAAGACATCCGGGTGGATGCCGCCACAGCAGGAAGAAGCGATTTCCTCTCAACCAAACTGGCCCGGCGGCTTAAGGAGGAGGAGGAGGAGGAGGGGTTCTCACGGTACTGCTCATCATCATCAAAGTCATTTTCTCTGGTGATTTTTTTCCGGTGGTGGCGGCGTCGTTTTGCCAACTGCGAAAGCTGTTTCTTCGCGGTGGATCCCGAACCCACTTCCGCAAATTTCCTTAGCAGTTCATCTGATGAAGCCTTCGTTAAATGCTGAACTTTAGCTGTTGCTGGTGCACTCCCACTGTCCATTCTAGAGAGAGAGAGAGAGAGAGAGAGAGAGAGAGAGAGAGAAACTCTAACCAAAACTTTTCGGAGAGCGATAGGCAGAAAGCGGATGTGAGCTTAATCGCAATGAGGAGAGAGGAGGATAAAAAGATGTAAGAGGAACATTTGTCTCCGTTGCAATTTTGTGAGAGAAATGTACCGTTGGGTGGGGGCGGTGGTGAATATAGCCGTTGTTGTTGGGTTGTAACCAAACACACACAAATCAAAATTCTAATAACCAAACTCTTTTGAAATTGTAATTCTAACAAAAAAAAATTCAAAATTCTTTTCCAAATGTGTAACCAAACACACAACTCAAAATTTAATTCAAAATTTTTTTCAAAACTCATAACCAAACTCTTTTCAAAATTTTATTTAAAGAAAAATTTTAAAAAATATTTTTATATTTTATGTTTTAAAATCATGATTTTATTTTTTAAATATTTTTAAAATATTTAATTTTTTTTTTTAATTTCAAAAAAATTTGGATGGCCATATATATCTAAGAGAAAATTAGTCTAAGATCTCTCATCTACTTTTGATAGGAGGAGAGGTCCAAAATAATATATTTTGATAGCTAAGGTCCCTCAAGTTTATTTTAGGTTATAAAGTACCTAAAATAATTACAAAAATACAAATTATATAAACGGCCTCTGGACCTTAGCTGGGATTAGCAACCCAAATTAGATTAAGAAGTAAATTTCAAAATATCAAGGGTAATAAATTTTAATGGTCAAATGAGAAAATAGTCAAATATGAAAGGATAAAGTATAATTTATTTTTAAATTTATGAGAAGTAATATCACAGAAAAAAATTATAAAATTACGAAAAAATATGATATTTTAATTATTAAAGTGTATAAATTTTAATAATGATTTGTAATATATTTTTTTTATACCTACTGTGATATTTTTTTTTTCAATTTAGGGGGGGAGGGGGATTTAGTAACATTTCATGTCATTAGCATAAGCCGAAGTACTATGTTACTGTTGGACAATTCTGTTGATGACGTGATATAATTTCCGACAAATCACAGATAACATAGAAAAGACTTTAATTTTTTGAGTTATTTAGCCAAATAAGCCATCCTCATCCCAAACAAACCCTTGATTTTTTGACCAATCTATCGAGTCCCAGGGGTGCTGTCCAGCCGGCTGAAGATGCAGCTCATCAAAGAATCTAATTTTATGTTATATATTTGCGTCATTATCTAATGCATTCTTCCATTTTGTTTTGTTTGCTAGCTGCCTTGCTCTTCTGGTTGTATCAGATGCTCTACTCTTAATTTTCTAATTGACTTCTTTCAATTCTCAATCATAATAATAATAGTAATAAATAAAATTAAACCCCAACATATTATCACCCATTCGTATTATTCAACAAGTGGGTTTGGGTATTGAGAACAACTCAACCTGAAGTAATCAAATGCCCAATAAACTTTTACAACTGCTGACTAGTGACGTTTACATCTATCTCGATAGTTCAAATTAACTCAATTCAATATCATATGAATGTACCCAAATAAATTTAAAAGGGATAATGGAATGCACCCAAGTAAATATAAATGGAGGGAGAGAAGATATTGGCTCTGCTCAACCCTGTTGTCAAGCAAAAAGTAGTCAAAACAAGCAATTTAAGTCCTCTGATAATGGATCACCAATTCACTGATTGCAGGTATCTGCAGAAGAATTCAGGCACCAGAATCATTTATCATGTCCACAGAAAAGCAAATAATTGTGCAGATATTTGAATGGCCGAAAAATATGTCACAGCGGTGGGCTTTCTACCATGTATGATTCAATTCTGGCATTTCTATGTACCCAAGGATGGAACTCACCTATAATAGGTTGGGACTTCACAGTCAAAGCCATGCGTGGCCTGGTAAATTAACCGAGGCAATATATTTCTGTATGGGTCATTTTCTCTTTTCTCCTTCAAGTATGCAATGCACCTCTCAACCTTGGACTTGACTTCTAAATACCATTCATGTGTTTTCTCTGTGTCCTTTAATTCCTGCTTTCTCCCTTCACCACAAAATGATGATTGCATTAACCTCAAAAAAATAAACAGACCCACCAGCCCAAAAAAAATTATTAATACATATATATAGTATATAATATAAGCATCCAGTGGGGAATAAATTATTCAAGCAGTTCCAAATCCTTAATTTGACAATTCTGAAAAATCAGCATCAAACTCACTGATCTGCAGCAACCTGGTAGTGGGACTACATAGATGTGATTATGGGAGATAACTAAGTGGTGTTATACATTTTTATGAGTTCTAATAGTTAGGGTTCACGACCTAGAACAAACCAGTTTTTTTTTTTTTCTTCCCCCGTTCTTTTCTTAATATTCTGACCCAAAACCAAACTGAATTGCAAGAATAGCAAGCAACATAACCCAGAAAATAGGTGCATTCCGTTGGTTTGGTTTCCAGGTTAAATATAGACAATGTGCTTTAATAAAAAGAGAAACTCAACATAATTTTTTGACAATTGAGCCAAAGCATATTGGTATATTTCCTAAGTTGACCAGGACTAACTTGTATCCCAACATGATAAACTAGAGATGAATTTTATATGGTTAGGGATCATCTTCCCCCACACAATAGTTTTTAGCACCTAAAAGGCTATCTAATACAGATCAATGGAGGTTTGGCCTATCTCAAGTAGGTTTGCAATACTGATATACCGACCAAAATAATACAAAATTGTGAGTTTCCTGCATTGTCAAATTTCAAACCATTCTTAATTTTAATATTGAAGGAAAAAAAATCCCGCCGCAACCAGATACAATTGTTTGGGACGGATTAAATCCACTAAATATGAGTACATATTTAATCCTAGGTAATGTAAAAGCAGCCAAATTATAAAGATGGTTCTCGATCTAGACCATTACTTTTTTCTTCAGTCTACCAATATTAACATTAGGAACATTTGAGGAAACCTAAGATTAATTTTTGGACATTATAAGTTGGACACATGGATTTTAAGGAATGTTTCCAAGAAATAATCGCAATTTATACATGGACATTTGGTGACTCAGTAGCATACCTTCTGTTCTGTTACAATTGGCTTTCCAAACATGTAATAAAAACGGCCTGGAAGTTTCAGTAGAATTAGTGAAAGGTGTGGATCTTGGTTTGCAACCTCTCCATCGATGTCAGTCCTGTAATCCCAAAATTACAATGAATTCCAAATCAAAGCACCCACCCATAAAAGGAAACATGCAAATGCAATATACTCCTATCAATTTCAAGTTGAAACGAGTAGTGTCTCAATGTTAATCCGGTGTTTTGAGTACACCAATTAGCACCAATGATTTATCTATCACCACTGTAAAGCTCTCAAGGGCATCAGTTTTCAAAAACATAAAATTAAAATATTATTGTTTTGTGGATTAGAATTTTTAGACTACTTTTTATGATTCAATCCAGTAATGTAACAAGTACTTTTTTCTCAATTTGGTTCAGGACAAATAAATTGAGATTCACTAGGACAACTTTAGTCCTTCTGGATGCTAGTTCAAGTATGAATTAAGATATTAGTCATGCATAAATGAAATATATAAATGAATGGGTAAAGTGTGAACTTCTGAAACAGAATAGACTAAAGGTGGACAATAATCAATGAAACCAATAATAAAATTTTAAAATACCTCAACTGGACAGCTTCTTGTTTCCCGTTTTCAATTTCATTCTTGAAATAAGGAATCTTCATTTGGTCATCATAATCAAAGAATACCTAGTTTAAATAAAAAATAAAAATAAGAAAGAAAGAATAAGATATCTGGTCATATACTTTATTTTATTTTGATAATACCTTTGTTAATATATATATATCCTAAGAAGCACGGACACCTCTCCGGAGGCTACGTATCAGTGTCAGACACGCGTCGGACACGGACACGCGTCGGACACGCGGTTGACACGTGTCTGACACGTCTGCAGAGGTGTCCCCTTTTTCTTTTCTTTTTTTGTTTTCCGGACACGCTCCAGACACGTTATTGACACTTTTGGGACACGTTCGTGGGTAATTTCACAATTTAGAAGACTTTTTTGGGGGTGATTTGTAAATAAGTAAAATAGATATATGCCCTAACTCGTCGATTAGCACAGAATAGAAAGGGAGAACAGAAGAGAGAGAAGAGAGGGAAGAGAGGACCTGGTTGCTCGTCGTTCGTCTTCGCTCCTCGTCGGCCGTCGCTCCTCGTCGGTCGTTTCTTCTCGTCGGTCGTCACTCGTGTCTCGTCGTCGCACGTCGGTGGTCTGTCTCAGTCGCTCTCAGTCGCTCCGATCTTCTCCGATCACTTCTCTTCGTTTCTCTCAGTCGGTGGTCTGTCTGAGTCGCTCCGATCTTCTTCTTCTCCGATCTCTTCGTCTCTCTCAGTCGCTCTCTCTCTCTTACTCTCAGTCGCTCTCTCACTCTCTCTCTTCGTCTCTCTCAGTCGTTTCTCTCGTCTCTCGTCTCTCGTCTCGTGTCCAAGTATCATGAAATAAATAATATAAAAATATATATATTTACATACTAATAATAAATAATATATATATTTATATACTAATAATAAATAATATAAATAAATAAATAATATAACTCCTAACTTTTTTTTTTGGTCTTAAATAATATAAATAAATACAAATAATATATTTATTTTTTAATTTTACATATAATAAATAAAATAAATAAATAAAATTTGTATATATTTTTTAATTTTGCATATAATAAATAAATAAAAATAAATACAAATAGTATATATTTTTTAATTTTACATATAATATATAAATAAAATTATATATATTAAACGTGTCCCCAGCGTGTCGTGTCCCCCATTTTTTGAAAAATTACGTGTCCGCGTGTCTGTGTCGTGTCCGTGTCGTGTCTCGTATCCGTGTCCGTGCTACTTAGTATATATCTGTTAAATAGAAACATCTAATGATATAGTTTTGTGATATTTTTAGCATTTTGTGTTGATAGAAATTGATATTGCATTACGCATGTTCGTTACAATTTTAGAATTCAAAACAAGGATGTGTAGTTGGGGAAATTAAGGTTTTCAGACTTACTTGACCAAATCATCCTCTCCAACAGCACCAAAAGGTATAATTGTTGCCCCAAATCTAGCTGCCATCCTGACAAACTCAGACCGTTCTGGCCAGAATAACTTGTATTCCTCACCCTGGTAAGTATGTAGAGTTGAATATTAGAGAGCTAGTCCAAAGTTCTTAAGATAGTGTTATACATGTATAAAAACTAGCGGTGGGTGCAAACGTGATGCATTTGCAATTTTACATTTAAATTTTTGGATGATTGATAATTGTGGGGCTGGTTGATGGATAAGGAATAGAATGGGGTATACACTTTATATAATGGAATAGATAAGCACATTAATTACACTTAGGCAGAGTAGAAAACATACAAATTCATACCAGTACATCAGAAATGATAAATTTTCTTCTAAGGGTTAAAGAACTCCAAAGAAAAGAAAAGAAATTCAAATTAACAAGATAAAAGGAACTATCTCATTATGATTTTCTACTAAATGGCCATGTTTGTTTCATCGGATTAGAGGGCGGATTGGATAAAAAAAACACGTGGGGCTGACATGCTCCACACGTCCCCTAATAATCGCATCCTATCCCATGACTGTGTTCGTTTTGCCCATAAGTGGGTACTAGTTGTCCGGCCAGAATACTTATCCCTCAAGTGTGGGATAAGTAATAACACCCTCAGGTTAGGTATAACTAATACCCTCTTCAGTTTATCTTCTTCCTCTATCCCATTGCAAATATTAATCCTCCAAATTTTATCTGATTCTTTATCCCACTCTAACCAAACATAGCACACTAATCCCCATTGTATACTCATCCAATATCCCATGGTACACAAACAAAAATGTGAACCCCAGGTATTACTTATCCCCTTAATCGCCCCAAATCTCATCCCACGAAACAAATGCGGCCTACGTGAATAGCACATCACACTAGGGTTAGAGTGCTTTTGTTTCCTTTCTCAGTTCTAGGGTTAATAAAGTGGTATATAAATCAGATGTATTATTGAATATACAGAAATCATTCAGAAATCTTACATGGTATCAGAGCCGTCTCTGAGCTGAAACCCTAGAAATTCTCTATGGTGTCTTCTTCATCAGAATCTCACTGAGTCGTGATCATCGGTGCTCTTCTTCATCGCGATCGTCTCTCGGAAATCAGTCCTCTGGTTTTATCCCTCTGAGTCGCTAGTCGTAACTCCCTCCTCTCCGTCTGTGTTCGTATCTTTGGTTCGTAACCCAGAGACAGACGAAGAGAAACCCTCGTTGCAACCCATCTGAGTCGCCGAAAACTCTAGTTAGCTACCTCTGCGTCTCACGAGCTTCGTGCAAAGTCTGCTCTCGGTCTGGTCTCACTCTGTCTCTCTCGTCTGAAGTCTGGCTCTCTCCCCTGTGTTTTCTGAGTACTAAGATAGTGGTATTTTTCAGTTTGCTTCTCCAGTTTCTCCTTATTATAATTTGACCCCAAAATTCTATAACTTTGGTTCATTTTGATGTCGGATATCCATAAGCTTCAATCTTTTACAAATCCCAAGAAAAGGCCACTGGCTTCAAATGAGCGTGCCTTCTGCCATCAGAGGGGTCATTGGAAGTATCATTGTCCCAAGAAGGGATGTTTGTCTACTTTGACTATGTTTGTCTCATCTTCTCTGCAATTACCGATTAAGTTCTGCGCTCCTCCTCTGAGTACCATTCGGTCTCCCGCCAGTTCTACTGCATCTGCTCCGGCTCCTGATCCTGACTTGGCTTCCTTGACTGCTCAGATTAGTCAGCTTCAACATATATTGTCTACCTCCCAACCATCCATGTCTGCTTCCATTGTTTCCTCTCTTCATTCAGGTTTGCTTGGGTATTCTTCAGGTATTTCTTCGTCTGTCTGGCTTTTTGACTCTGGTACCTCTCATCATATGACTCCTTATCTCTCTTTACTTCAAAATTGTACTCCCCCTCCCTTTCTTATTACTGTTAATGCTGCTAATGGATCTGGTATGTCAGTTACATCTGTTGGGTCTGTCCTACCGTCTGCTATATCTGCAGTCTTTATTCCATCTGTCTTATATGTTCCTCAGTTATCTGTCAGTTTATTATCTATTAGTCAACTTGATGCATCTGGTTTTGATGTTATCTTTTCTTCTTCTATCTATTCTGTGCAAGATTAGATGTCTAAGCAGCAGATTGGGACTGACCGTAGAGTTGGAGACCTTTATGTGGTGGAGAGCGTGCATCTTCCTATGACTACCTCTCCTACTGCCTTTTCTTATTTTTAGTTAGATTCTCTGTCTAGTTCTTTCTATTTGTGGCATTCCAGATTAGGGCACTTGTTTGCTGACCGCTGACGGTCTTTAGTTCAGTCAGGTATATTGGGTAAAGTTTCTCTTAGTCAACTTACAGAGTGTTAGGGGTATAAACTTGCCAAAACGACAGCCTTACCTTTCTGTAACAGTACTTCTATATCTGCTACACCGTTTTCTTTAGTTCATATTATGTCTGGGGTCCTTCTCTTGTTCTCACCAAGGGGGGTTCTGCATACTATGTGTCATTTGTTAATGATTGCACCCGTCACACTTGGGTTTATCTTATGACTCATAAGTCCGATTTCTATCAGATATACCGTACCTCTTAGTCTATGATTACTACTCAGTTTTAGTCTACCATTAAAGTGTTACGGTCTAACTTGGGTGGAGAATATTTTAAAAATGAGTTTTGTGAGTATTTGGCCAATTTGGGTACCATTCATCAAACTTCCTGTACAGATACACCTGCCCAAAATGGTCGAGCCGAGCGTAAACACCGTCATCTCCTTGAGACAGCTAGGTCTTCTCTTCTCTCTGCCTCAGTTCCGGCTCTATTCTGGGGGAAGACAGTTCTTACTGCTGCTTTTCTTCTCAATCGCATGCCTACTCCCCTTCTTTCTGGTCGGTCTCCTTATGAGGCTTTGTTCTTCCAAATTCCTAACTTCTCCCTTCTTCGTGTATTTGGGTCTGCCTGTTTTGTCCTTCTTCGCCGTAAAGATAGGACCAAACTTAGTGCTCGGTCTGTCCTCTGTGTCTTTTTGGGTTACAGTCTTACTCAGAAAGCCTACCGCTGTTACGATCCTGTCTCTCGTCGCCTTTATGTCTCCCGTCATGTTGCCTTTCTCGAACGTCTGTCCTACTTTCAGCTTCCCCCTCTCACTGCTTCAGTTTCCAAAGAGGATTTGGTTCACATTGACCCTTTTCCTTCTAAGGTCCCGTCTGAGGAGTACATCTCCACTGTTCCTATTGAGTCCATTCATACTTCTCCATCTGCATCACCTATGGCTCCTTCTCCTCCTTCAGCTTCTTCTTCCCCTCCGTTGTTGGTCTATTCTCGTCGTCAGGTTCCCCCACCACTAATTGTCTCTATTCCTGTTGCTGCTCCTTCTGCTTCTGACGACTCTGATCCTGTTGCACACCGATATTCTACTCGTGAGCGTCGTCCTCCAAACAGATTGGGTTGGTCTAATACATGTTTTTCTACTTCCTATCGTACTTTTTTGTCTGTTATTCATTCTTTTTGAGAACCACAGTCTTACACGGAGGCCTGTCAGGATCCTAATTGGGTTCAAGCTATAGAAAATGAGTTGTTTGCCTTACAGAAGACTAACACTTGGGAGTTGGTTCCTTTGCCTGTTGGCAAGAATCTGGTTGGTTGCAAATGGGTCTATAAAGTCAAGACTCATTCTGATGGTTCTCTCGAGCACTACAAAGCTCGCTTGGTTGCCAAGGGTTTCTCACAGGAGTATGGTATTGATTATGAGGAGACCTTTGCACTTGTTGCCAAGATGACTACTGCCCGTACCTTGATTTCTGTTGATGCTGTTCGACATTGGCCTCTCTATTAGATGGACATTAAAAATGCTTTTCTTAACGGTTACCTCACTGAGGAGGTCTACATACGTCCTCCCCCTGGTCTTCTCCACTTCTTTGGGCAAGTTTGTCGTCTTCAGCGTGCTCTGTATGGTTTGAAGCAGTCTCTTCATGCTTGGTATGATCGCTTTCAGATTGCCGTTACCGAGGTTGGGTTTCATCCTTCTGCTTCCGACTCTGCTTTGTTTCTGAGATATACCTCGGCTGGTTTTGTTGCTCTCCTACTCTATGTGGATGATATGATCATCACTGGCTCTAACTCTTCTGCTATCTCTGAGGTCAAGCAACACCTCTTCCGCACCTTCGAAATGAAGGATCTGGGTCTATTGCGGTATTTTCTTGGTATTGAGGTTGCCTCTTCTCCAAAGGACTATTTTTTGTCTCAGGCCAAGTATGCTAATGAGGTTATTCACCATGCCGGTCTTACTGATACTAAGGTTTTTGATACACCTATTGAGCTTAATGTAAAGCTCAACTCTAGTGATGCTGTCCATCTGAATGATCCCACGGTCTATTGCGAGCTGGTGGGTTGTTTAGTTTATTTGACTGTCACTTGCTCCGATCTTGCTTATGCTGTTCATGTGGTTAGTCAGTTTGTTTCTCCTCCTCGCTCCACATATTGGGCTGCATTGGTTCGGATTCTTCGCTATCTCCGAGGTACTATCTTTCAGGGTTTACTTTTGTCCTCTACTTCCTCTCTGAATTTGGTGGCCTATGCTGATTCTGATTGGGCTGGTGATATTACTGATCGCAAGTCCATGTCTGGGTTCTATATGTTTCTTGGTGATTCCTTGATCTCTTAGAAAAGCAAAAAACAAACTGTTGTTGCTCGCTCTACTGTTGAGGCTGAGTACCGTGCTATGGCTCATGCTACTGCTGAGATTGTTTAGCTTCGTTGTCTCTTATCTGATTTGGGTGTCTCTCAGTCTTCTCCGACCTCCCTCTACTGTGACAACCGTAGTGCTATTCAGATTGCTCATAACACTGTCTTCCATGAGCGGACAAAGCACAATGAGATTGATTGTCACTTTGTCCGTCATTCTCTGCAGTCTGGCTCTATCTCATTTCCTTTCGTTTCTTCGGTTTTGCAACTTGCTGACTTCTTTACCAAGACTTACACCATTACTTGGTTTCAGTTTATTCTTGGCAAACTCTCAGTGTTTTCTGCTAAAACACCTTGAGTTTGAGCGGGGGTGTGAGAATATTACGTTACTTTTGTATATATTAGGGCTTTTGTTTTAGGGCCTTTGTTTCCTTTTTCAGTTCTAGGGTTAGAGTGCTTTTGTTTTAGGGCTTTTGTTTGCTTTTTCAGTTCTAGGGTTAGAGTGGTATATAAATTAGATGTATTATTGAATATAGAGAAATCATTCAGAAATCTTACACATTACTACTTTTTTTCTTCTCCTTCCAAATAAAAAACTTATCCTATGAGGCAAGAAACATCTAGAATTCATCATGCCAGTTGAATGCCATCACTTTCTCATACTAGTCTAAATTTGCACAAGTTAAAATGGAATCACATAGATTACAAAATTTTACCTTCCGATGAAGAGCCTCACGCATGCCTCCTGGATACAACAACACATGGGACTTCAAAGAAAGTAGTATGTAGAAGTTAGTTTCTGACACAGGAACTGCCCCCATAATTCTCAGTAGGTCAAATGTTGATACATCAGGTAATTTTCCATCTTTTAACCTCATAAACAACATTGGATGAGCTATCCCTCGAACAAGAATGTTTCTTTCAGACCATAAACTGGATATAAAATGAATTACTTCTAAAGCTAGCAACATGTGATAGCCAACAAACAAAACCAGTCCCTTAGAAGGAATCCCTGCTAGGCCCTTCACAATCTTCCCATTCTCTAAAGTTGAGAGCGTCACAGGAGTAGTAGCCACTTCAATCAATCTAGCATTCATCATAATTGTAAAGCAATATAAATTATATGTCAATGTTATTAAACTAGGCACAATTAAACGTATAAAATGCTACAAAAGGGGGGAAATATATATATGTATATAATATAAAATAAATAAAAATAAAAAAAGCCTGGGAAACTGCCAAATAGATTACAAGCACCACTCACTAAATGGCTAATGTCATTCACATATGACACAGGATAAGACACCAACAATATTTTCCAAGTCCATCTCTAGCCAAGAATGAAGGGGGGGAAATTTTTGAAACAAGCATATGCAAACTTAATCCAAACACCACCTTGGATTCGAACTGAAAAATATAAATATAATGTTTTGGTTCCATGAAACACATATATCTAAGAGATAAGAATGTACCAAAAGAGAATGTCCTATTCCCATATATATGTAGAGATATGCCATTGATAAACAAGTTACATACCCACAATTGCAGCATCATTATTACAGCACGTGAGTTTTAGTTATAGATTGGCTTGAAGATAACATACCTGCATGATTCATATATTTTTTTGAATTCAGAAGGGCTTGGTGGAAAGTAATCCAAGGCATAGTTAAGGAACCTTGCACGACGATAAAAACTAGCACCCTTAATGATAGTTACATATTGGTGGAACCTCCATATTATATCAACAACAAATATTGTAGGTGCTAATTCAAGTGAATTTCTTTTAGTGAATACTCAAAAAGAATATAATCCAAGGATTGACTGGAAGAATTTATATATTGCATGAAGTACCTATAGAATATACTTAAAATATTTGAAATGTTGGTGTAGACGCGCCCGGTGGGCTTCATACTACAGTTCGGACTCATTATGTCACGGTTCTGAATCTAATCCCGCAAAGTGCAATGCGAGACTGATAAATCACCAAAGAGTCCAAATCCGGCAAATCGTTTTGGAAAACTGATTTTTTTTAGAAAGAAGTGCCAAACATGGACTGCTTTGCCAGATACAGAGTCGCTACCTAAATGTTTTATTTTGGGAAAATTTAGGAAACCCTGAGTCGTTGCCTAAGGCCACGTGTCCATCATCACCAAAGTTGTCTCAGCTCGGGAACTTGGGTACGATTGGGGAAGGTCATGCAATGAGCACCCCCGCTTGCCCGATTAAAGATCGGCCACTACTAAACATGATATCTTCTTTTTTAAAACACATGCGTTCTTATTCCGGTTAATTAGCTAGAATTACTATGTGATGCGCACAGCATACAAGTATAGACTAGATCGCCTAAATTGGAACAAAACATCTCATGTTTGTCTATGAAAGCGGTTTGCTACTCGCAAGTAGGCTAAAATGCGGATTTTGCCACCCTCAAGTGGGCTTAGAAGACATGGTGATTTGCCACTCTCAAGTGGGCTTAAAACTCGCAATCAATGAATTGTCCCAACTCAAGTAATCCAACCTTCACCCACAGGCATTCAGGCAGTTATATCATATAAGCAAATAGCCTCATGGCAAGCATGCTATCATGGTAGTCACTCACACGCATGCAAGGATGCTAAAGCATAAACACTTACTGAGTACTCCAAGCCAAAACAAAAGCTATGTTAGAAATCAATGCATGATCCTAACTATGTTAAGAATGCCTAATGCAACACATACAAAATGCAACTAGAAGTAGGCTCGGCTATTCTAAGATGGCATATGAGATGCTACAGATAACATGTATTCAACTTGGAATTGAAATACAATGCAGTTAGTATGATGCGCCGAGCCCGGTGCATGCAAGACAGATGAATGGATGCAAACATGCGAGCATAAGAATGCTAATTAAAACATGCCCTAAAACTAACCATCGTAAGCAGGTAAGTAAAAGGGAGAAAGACGTGGGGTTGGAAGACATGTATCACACACACGCATACTTATTACAACAGTTGTGCCCTCTCGACGGAGGATCCGAATAAATAATACAAAACCAACTAGCTAATCTAAGTTAATCTAATTAAACTATTTATTACACAACCACAATGAATAACAAATTACAGCTAATTATTACATAACTCTAACTAATTAACAAATTAGCTAAGTAGGCAATTAAACTATCATGCAAACTACATAAAACGGACTGCCTCAGCTCTGCCTTGGATGATGAAGGATGCATGCATGCTTGAATTGCCTTGTTCGGAAATCCCTTGCGACGCCCCGACTTGCCTTTGTTTGCAATTGACCTCAGAACACTGCACAAGGCTCCAGAAGGCTGAAACTCCACCCTGGGAATCTGTGGGAAGGCTGTTGATCAGCTATTGGCCTTGGAGACCACCTGCCGACCACCTTTTGTGGGAGAAACCAAAATGGGTGGTCGGCCTGCCAGAAAAGCTGGTTGGCCAACCAGTTTCTGCCTCTGGTTTCTGATTTTCTGCAACAAGGAGCAAGAGAGAGGCATGACAAGGTATTTTCAACATATGTGTGCACGACCACTCTCCCCATCATTGTACAAGCTCAAGGGATTGTAGGTCTCGATCCTCGGGCCACCAATCACGCATCTCGATGCATGATGGCCGAGGAACCGAATTGCACAACTTAATATAGAATGAATGCACATATGAACACATAAATGCCTAAACTCCATCATATGTAGTCAAGAATGTCGGCGACCGGGAATTGAGGCACGTTTCATTACTTCGAGTATGAAACGTCCCTCGTTTCCCGTGTTTGGGCTAACTCCTATCCCAAACACAATGCAACAAACATGGCATGCACCAATGCAACTCTAGTAGGCAATCCTAATGCAATGCCACTTAGCTATGCAAACATGCAAAGGATGAACATGCAAACATGCACCTAGCATACACAATGCTAAAACTATATGGCATGCACAATGCTCATGACACTAGCATACGCAATGCACATGGAAACTAACATACACAATGAGATGAACAAGGCATGCACAATGCAGTGATCAATCATGTGACAACATGGCACTCAATGCTATGAACTACAATGGCATACTCGATGCAAAATGGACTTAAACCAAAATGGATGGGCCTCAGCCACACCCAAATCAGTGGCAAAGATGATGAAAACAAGGCTCCAAAACTCATGCAAACATGCCCAATACAATGGCCCCAAGCCTAAAGCATAAAACACAACTTTCCAAACGCATTGAAAAGGATGAAATATGGAATGCAAGGACACATGTTTCAGCTCTGAAATGGCATGCAAAATGACTCCAAATGATGTAAACAACTCACACAACGCATGTTGAATGGCTCAAGCATTGAAACTAGTGAAGTGCATTACACTATAGGCATGCAAAGCGATGCTCAAATGATGAAACCAACCCCAAATAGACCCTATGCAGGCCCAAAACAGTAGCAAAATGGATTGGGATGATGGCTTGAAAGGCACAAAAGTGAAGCTCATGCAATGGCTCGCAAATAGGGCATAAATGCACAACTCTAAAGAGCACTTAAAGCATGGAAAATATGGAAGTGTAGCACCCCTATAAGCTCTGAAATATCATGCCCAATGATGCCAAAACATGTAAATAGCTCAAGTCAAGTATGCAAGGGACCTCCAAACTCGAAGCTAGTCAATGCTATTACACAACAAGTATGCATGGCAAGCATTTTTCAACCAAGAGGCCTCAAGATAGAGCTAAGGCAGCCCAAAATATGAACAAAATCAGTTTGAAGTATGGCCAAAATATGCTAGAATAGAGGGCCAAAACAACATGCATTGTGAGCTAGTGAACATGAGTTACACTACAAGCATATGAAGCATGTGAAGGACTATCAAACCAAGCAAAAACAGAGTCATGGCATGCCAAATGATGGCCAAAAACTCACTGAAACAAGACCAATACATGCAAGAATGACACGCTCCTTTGATAAGCCATGAAAGGGATTACTATACACATGCAAGAAGCAAGCAAAAGGGGACCAAACCAGCCATGGTCAGAGCCTAGGCAGGTCCTAGAAGTCACCAAAAAGTGCCTGAACTAGGCCTCCAAATGGTATAAACATATGCTCCTTTGGTAGGCCAAAAATGCTAGTAAACAAGACAACAAGAGAGAGGGTCACCCCTCTTTGATTTAGGCCCTCAAAGCCACATTCTCACCACTGAAAATTCACTGGATTTCAGTGGTAGGAAGGCCAAGCAAATACTAGCTCGAATGCCTTATGGCATGGCACAAAACAAGGCTAAATAGAGCATGCAAGAGGGTAGATGACCCCCAACACCAAAAGAGCCTTAAACAAACATGAAAAACACTTAAATATGAATCTTTTTTCAGTTGACAACAAAGCTCAAATAAGCATGCAAATGAGGCTAAGAGAAGGATCAAAACAATGCTTAAAAAGAGGGAAAATGAGTTACCCTTGAAGCTCAGCAAAACCAGCAACTTTTCTGAACCAAAACCCAACTTTTGAGACCTCTCAAAACCCTCCAGCAACTCAGTAACAATGGTGGAGGTGTATGGTTATGAGGTGGTGTGCAATAGGCCAAGAACAAAGCACTTTCTAAGCCTAAAATATAGAGACAAAGAGAGAGATATAAGCTTTGCCTTAGAGCCTTTTTTTCAACCTGGTATAAGGAGAGGGAGGGCCTCTCTTATAAAGTTTCAAAGCCAAAGCTTCTCCAATAAGCTAAAAACTTGGTTGCAAATCCTCTATACACGTGTATGGAGGATCCAGTCTGTGCCTTCCAGCTGGCACAACTGGCATGCACTCAGACAGACAAAACAGGAGGAAGCTGGCCGACCAGAAGAGGTGGTCGACCGACCAGGGTAAGTAGTCTCCCACAAAACAAGGTGGTTGGCAGGCACAATAGGTGGTCTCCACACTGAAAGCAAGTTAGTGTTATGGTGGGAGACCAGTAAATGTGGCCCAAAGACCAAGAAAACCAGTTTCCTGAGCAGAAAACCGACTGGCGGAGAGAGAAGTGGTTTCTAAGGGACATGCTGGTCTCCCACCCAATGTTTTCAAAACCGGACCGGTGAGCGAACCGGAAAAGGGACCGGGTGGACGGGTCACCGGTTCAACCATCGGGTCAAAGTGGTCGAACCGTGACGTCATAATTAATATTATATAATTAAAAAATATAATTATAAATTATAAATAAATAAAAATATATATAAATAATCAAATAAAAATAAAAATTATTGCATAGTATTTATTAATAATATTTAATAAAGTCATAATTGATAAAAAAAAGTTACTTATTTCACAGAAATTAAATTTTTTAAACATTCCCTCCAAATAAATTGATTGAATGCTAGATTTAATTTTGGAGGGAAATGAAATTTTCAACTCTGCCTCCAATTAATATGTTTCAAATAATTTGATTGAATCCCACATAGAATTTTGTAGGTTTTCTTTGAAATTTTTTTTCCTATAAATAAGAATAGACTTTCATAATCTTCTCAAACTTTCAATGAGACTCTTCCTTATGAGAGGAGACTCTTGAAATAAGAATTTTTAGTCAAAATTTTGAACTATATTTATATATACATATATATATATATAAATATATAAGAAATAAAGAAAGAAAGAAAGAAAATAAAAATAAAAAAAAGTAAAACCCAAAAAAAAAAAAAAAAAGGGGTCCGGTTCTGGCCGGTTCGACCACTGGGTCGCCGGTTATTCCCGGTTTTGGCCCCAGTCTGGGTTTGGAGGGTTGACCGGACCGGAACAAGGCCCGGTTCCCGGTTCAACCGGTCCGACCGGCCGGTCCGGTCCGGGTTTGAAAACAATGCTCCCACCCTTGTACCACCTTCTAAACGGGGAAAACAAGGGTTGTGCCAAAAAAAAACCAACACGGATGCAAAACAAGAGTTCGGGAGGCAAAGTGCGCGGCCGGGAGCCTTGAAAACTGGCTGTTGAGCAACAAAAGTGGCGTACGACCACAAAAGTGGTCTCCCGGGCTACAGTGTCCCTCTAGACAGGGGAAACAAGGTGTGCCCAAAAACCGGGGCAAACAGGGAATGTTAAGCGGTCCCGAGCCGAGGTGCATGGCCGACGGCCCCAAAAATCGGAAATTAGTCTCCAAACGGGAACAGTGGCCTACGACCACGAAAAGTAGTCTACGACCACTGAGAGATGGTCTACAAGACCTCTCCCTCCCTTCGGGAAGAGAAAACGAGACCTGGTCCGCAAACCGAGTCAAAGCACAAAAAGTTCCGAGGCCCAGAGGTAAGGCTCTCAGCCGAAAACTCCGAAACCTCAGGACAAGCACAACATGCACCATCACTGAGCGCTCAATCGATGACATCTGAGTCTTAAGGTCGGTCAAAAATGGGGTGTCTACAGTTGGTCTGTATGTAGTTCAATTCCAAGTCCACAATATTTAAATACAAAGCCAAGGATACTTTGAAAATTATCTTACAAGAGTCACAATCTACTTAATGATACCATAAAAGAAAATAAATAAGCGAACTAATAACTGCCAATTTGAATAATACAAGTCATGATTCAAAGAGATTGTTGTTAAGTGTCCAATTTTCCCAAAAGCTTAAGCTATTAGGAAATGGGCCCAACAATGTATACCAAGCGATTCAACACCCTCCCTTACATGCAACCCGATCTTGCACTTGGAGAGACAGAGAAACAAACAGAAAGAGAAGCAAACAACCAAACATAAAACAAACCAAACGGGGACAAAATACCAAATGCCAACAGAGAGACTTTAACTCAAGACTTCTTTTAACCAAAGCTCTAATACCATGATACGTCACCAATTTTCCCAAAAGCAAGGTATTAGGAAATGGGCAAAACAATGTATATCAATCTATTCAACAACTATATACCTACAACAGGCATATTGCTACAAATATAATAGAGTTGTATGTGGCACCATCTGGTGACGACTTTCATGATCTTCTTTATACAAGGTATTCTATTTGCACAGTGCACTTTCTTCCATGTCCTGACAAAAGGTTGAACTCATGAAGTTCATGCTAACACTAAAGCTGGCCCGCACACCCAGTTATAAAAAAATTAAAAAAAATTTAAAAAAAAAATTAAAAATTAAAAAAAAAAAACACTAACAGTGCAGCTTTTTGATTAAAACTTTGTGTGATAATTTACCTAATTCATGACTGAGTGGCATGTTTAAGAGACTCAATTTAGGTGCTGAGATCACAAGCAACCTTGTCATAACCCTAGAAGAGCTTAGGCTAATGTTCCTTCTTTCTTCCATATTCAACACATTTCTTAGGATTCAACAAAGTACTATTATGTGACTGCAGATCTTAAGAGATCTCATCTGTGCACACTATTGAGAAAGAGACAAGATAGTAACAATTGGACAGGCACCATAACATCTGCATTGAAAAGCAAGTGCTCATCATCTGAATCAATAACGTGAAGATATACACGATTGTCACTAAATTTTGTATGTTGCTGCAGAGTTTGGACCTCTAAGACAAAGATATACACTCTTGATCCAAGGGGAAGCATGACAAAAATGGTCTTTCTCTCCAAAGTGCAATATTATCAGTATATCTGAGATTACATGTGATACTTTCTACAATCTATACTATTTTAATTTTACTTGCTCTTTCAAACGAGATTTTGAGATTTTAATTTGGTTATTCTTTTGCTAGTTGTACAGGGCCTGTTAACTATTCTATTGATTCTTAAGGTCATTAGCCAAGGTAAAGATTGTCTTTTGGTGTTTATTCATGAGTATTCCCTTTGTACCTTCTCAGTTCCCATTTGATGTTAAGCATATTATTTTTACAAATGTTACTACCTATGCACACAACATCAAGATAGACAGAGAGATTCATACCAAGAATAGGGCATGACCACTGCCATCAAACTTGCGAATCTCACATTTTGGCAAAATATGACGAAGTCTTTCTCCTTCCTCTTGACTTGGTAGTAACTGATCCTTCCCATTGTAAAGACAAAACTATAACAGATAAGCATAACAAACACAACAGAAAAAATGGAAACCTAAAATACAACGAAGAGGTCTAAATGTGTAGTTGATTTTCCTCAAAGTTCCACTTTTTCAAAGTGAACAATAACTTTAGTATGGAGGGGAAAATATTTATTTGCCCTACATTAATTGAATAGGAAAGGCAGGAAATGATAAGACATGAGGACCTGGAAAGTATCAGTGCCTGTGCCTTGATAGCATGTAGACATGAATTTACATATGATGCAGCTGATCTGAGCATCTTCAGCTTCCAGAGAAGTGTTTCTCCAAGTAAAATATCAGCCAGGACCTGTGACCTCAAATAGTCATCTCTTTTGGCAAAGTCGACTCCATATGGTTTGAAATTAAATTTCAAGCATTTAATATTTTGGAAGTAAAATAGAAAAGGGCATTCCATCCATGTTGATAAAAAGCACTATAAATCTTGACAATTTTGAGAAGAGACCAATCTTTTGCATGTATTACAAAAATTAAAAAAATAAAAATAAAAGGAAATAAAAATGTAGAGAGAGAGAGAGAGAGAGATAGCGATGCAGCTAATAGGGCGATGAAAGGGAGGAGGGCGACGAAAGGGAGGAGAGTTGCTAACTCGGCTGAGGGGGCAGTTGAATCGATGGAGGTAGGTGATGTGGTGGTGCAAGGCGTGACAGAGAAGAGGTGGTTTGATCTATTGGAGAGGGCGCTGGTGGGTCAAGTGGGAGAGGTGGGGAGCAGAGGAGTTGGGTTCTCAGCTATGGTGGAATGGGTTGGCTGGTGGTGGAAGCGGGTCAAACGAGTGGAGATTCGACCGATAGGGAGCCAGGCCTTCTTGTTTGTTTTTCCATCCCAGCGTGAGGCAGAGGATGTGTTGTGGCACCGATGTGTGATTGATGGACGCAATTTCCTATTTGGGACTGCCTTTGGGGGCTACCTTTAAAGCGAAAGGGGTGTGGGATCCAGTGCAGCAAAGATTAGTGAGGTGGAAGCGGCAGTATTTGTCTAAGGGAGGGCGGCCAACGTTAATTAAGAGTGTCCTCTCTAGCATTCCGACATACTTTATGTCGTTGCATGTGATTCCTATGATGGTTGCTAGGTGGTTGGAATAGTTGCAACGGGATTTTTTGTGTGGTGGTGGAGGGGAGGGTTTTCATTATCATTTGGTGGATTGGGACAGGATTTGTATTCCTAAGGAGAGGGGAGGTTTGGGTGTCAGGAGGTTGGTGGGTTTTAACCGGGCTCTTTTAGGGAAATGGTTGTGGCGTTTTGCTGTGGAGAGGGAGCAGTTATGGAGGAAGGTGGTGGGGGCGAAGTATTGGGTGGATCTTAGTTGTAGGAATTGTGCAACCAGGTGGCGATTCTGAGTAAGAATCGCGGTTCAGCGTTTCCTAGAAAGAAACGTGTAAGAATCGCATTTCTGTGGAGAGAGAAACCTGATTCAATCCAAGATGGGATCGTAAAGGAGAGAGAGAGAGAAACTTGGTCTTGTCGTCGACTTCGACCTTTGCTCTAGCCCTAGCCCTAGCCTTCGACATCGACCTTTGCTCTAGCCCTAGCCTTCGCCATCGACATCGACCTTCGCTCTCGCCTTCGATCTGCTCGCGATCGCCTTCGTCTTTGCCTTCTCTCTCTCTCACTCGCTCTCTCTCTGTGGCCTTCTCACGATCTATATAAGTAATATATATATATATATATATAAGATAAAACCATCTAAAATAAAATAAAAAAAATCTATTTAAATCATATATAATAAAAAAATCTTTAAAAATTTATAAAATAAATCATCTAATTTTTATTTATTTTAACATAAATTATTATTCCTTATTTATTATAATAAATAAAATATAATTAATAAAAGTAATACATAAGCGCTCCTAATCTACGACTCCACTAAGTGGCCACGTTCCCCCCGCCTCTGCTTTGTGCAACTAAGGGGTGGACAAAGGGGGGTGGTGTTCGAAGGGGGTGGTCCATTCTCATGGCCGTGGTTTGTGGAAGGGGATTTAGTTGGGGTGGACGGAGTTTTGGGATAGGATCCGGATTAAGGTGGGGTTGGGGGTGGGGGATAGGACTTGCTTTTGGCAAGATTGGTGGTGTAGTGAGGTGCCTTTGGCGAGCATGTTTCCTATATTTTATGCTATTGCTGCGGATGGGGAGGAGATGGTGGCGTTTGTCAGAGTTAGGCAGGGGCAGATGTTTGTTTGGAATGTTTATCTTCGTCGTGATGTGCAAGATTGGGAGCTGGACCAACTGGTGGACTTGCTGGGCTTTTTGTATGGTGTGAAGGATGGGGGGGGATGAGGAGGATTCCTTGGTATGGGATTGTTCGAGATCTAAAAGGATGTTTTTAGTGTCTTCTTTTTATGGTGTGCTTAAGGGGGGAGTGGGGTAGTGTTTCCTTGGAAGAGCATTTGGTCGATGGGATCTCCGTCTAAGGTGGCTTTCTTTGTTTGGACAGCTGCTTTGGGACAGATTTTGACTATTGACAACTTGAGCCAGCAAGGGCATGTTCTAGTAAACTAGTGTTGCATGTGCTGTAAGGATGAGGAAACGGTGGATCACTTGCTTTTACATTGTTTGGTTGCGTCTCGACTTTGGAGTTCTATTGTGGCTTTGTTTGGGTTGGTTTGGGTGCAACCGGGGTCAGTGTTGGGTGTGCTACAAAGTTGGGGTGGGGCTAGGTTGGGGAAGCGGCGTCGGAAGGCTTAGGTTATTGCTTCCCATTGTTTGCTTTGGTTGGTTTAGCTGGAGCGAAATAGGCATGTTTTTCAAAATGAGTGTCGTTCTGTCTCATGGTTTGAGAGTCGGATGTTGATGGTATTGCATAGTTGGGTTACGGGTTCTATTGATCCAAGTGTTTTGGTTTTTGTAGATTTTGTGGAGGATTTGCTTAGATAGTTTTGTTTGGCCCTTTGAGGGTGATTTTTGTATTCTTTGCATCGTCTTGATGCTTTTCTAATAAAGTCCATTTATTTATCAAAAAACAAAAAGAGAGAGAGAGAGAGAGCATCAAAGGAGATGGCAAGAACAGGGTCCTTGTTGCAGTGACCATGAAATAACAAGCTCGCTTCAGATGCTTATTAAACAAAAAGAAAATGTATCAGCATTCCCTTTTTCCATTCACATGCAAATGTTGAATCTTACAGAAAGGTATGATGACAAAGCTATAACACCCTGTGATATCTCTCCAACTGTTTGTTGCAGAGGAAGCCCTTTCTCCACTGTAGCCATCACCATCCTCAAAGGAATACCTAAAAATTTAACAACTTCCAGTTTCATTGTGTAAAATATTGACATATCTATATCTAATATACAAAAAGACATGCCTATTTTGACCACATTAAATATTTTTCACTCTGAAGGGGATAATGAAATCGGTTTCTAATTTTTATTACCATTAGGGGGGGAAAAAAATGGCCTGCTTGTTTCAAAATCAATCTTACAGAAGTAAAAATTCTGAGGTATCTGCAAATTTCTAGTATCAAAGGTCCAGAAGTTCAGACAATTTTCTAACTGTGTCTGCCAATTATGTGCATTTTAAGAAGGCCACTGAATATAGTGCTTAAAAGGCCACGACAGAGCAACAAAACTTTTAGCTTAGTTCATAGATATTTGATGCTATTGTATGAACATCACCTTAGAGAATTTTGAGAAAATTAACATCTGCAGAATAATACTATTTAAAACCAGTGAAGAATAGTGAAACTTGAGTAAACTTTCAGAGTTTTCTGTAGTTACTAGTAAAAATCTCAGCTCAGCTTGGCATGTTTGTACTTCCAGAGTACAAAAAAGAAAGAAACAAATAACTTCTATTGAACATTAACATGGTGGATTTAACTGTATCATCATTTGTTCCTAATATTGAATTATCTACAAAATGCAGAAATAAATATGAATAGGCTGGCAAGTTAGGCACTTTTTGGACAGCCTAATCTGGTGTATTGCAAGCTCTGATTGGATCAGAAGTAGTAAAATTAGCAACTACCAAACGTTGAAGGGAGATTCTGACAAATAAGGAAAACAAACCTGAGAATGAACTCATCACAGAAGGCACACAGCTGCTCAGGCATGATTTCCAAAAAAGGTATTAGATGTTGCAGTTGCGACTTACCAAAACATGTAGCTGCTAAGGAAACATTATGCAAGAGGATAATGAAAGTTAAGACATAATTGAATGAATCTCGGAGCTTTCATCAGCATGATGTTCTCCAAGAAACAAACTTCTTACCAGGGTTGGCCAAAATCAATATAAGATCAATATCAGGGTTGCGGGCTGCAACAGCTAGTGCAAGGCATCCTCCAAGAGATTCTCCTACAAGGTATATGGGTCTGTTCGGTGAATGGTAGTTCTCTGACCTAATTGTTCTCTCAACCTGTTTCACTAGTTCTGAACCATAAGAAGTAGAAATACATGATTAGCATGTTGTTCACCCAAAATATTTTACTAAGGATGTACAATCTTGAGCATGGGTTCAATCTTCAAAAGATAATTAGAGGCGCATTAGGATGCCCCAGGATTTTTTATGGCCCTTTTGCATTAACTAAAGCATTTGAAGTTAAAATTCCAAAATCTAAAATGAGGCTATTAGGGGGACAAAACAAAGGGGCCATTTTCATGTATAATGACATGAATCTGTTCTAGGATTGTCCGTTATGGACTAAGAGGTGATCACACCATAATAATGGTGGAACCTCTCATAGAAGATCCTACCCCATGAAATGGCGAGAAACCTTCCCTCAGGGGAAGTTATCCAGGAGAATTTGAATTTGATTCAAATTCTAAGAGATAAAACTCTATGTGTGTAAGGTTGTGTCCATTGATCTTACAAACCTTTGTCCAAGAGTTGTGTCCATCTGAAGAATCACTAAAGAGCCTATATATATGTATTGAAAGAACCTGTACAATCCATAAAAAACCTTTCATGCTCTTTCCCTCTTCTAGGATAAGCTTCTTGTGCGTGATACATACCCTCACGAGATCCTCACCATTGCCATTGTCTTACAACCTAAAGTGGCGTTGGTTCAATTTATTTTGTTTTATAATCATTCAAGATGGTTGCTATATTTCCCTATTGACACCATTCAAAAAATGACAGATTCCTCATTTTGAATTCATGCCATGAATTGACCCATTCGCTGTCCGTAGTCAAAATGACCCCAGGAGATGGGGAATGCAGGGGCAAAGAGAGAGGGCATGGAGTTCCATACTTCAGTCATTGTACCTAATCTAGTGTGCACTACAAGTATGGAGAGAGAGAGAGAGAGAGAGAGAGAGAGAGAGAGACCTGCAAATGGTGTTCGATCCATAATGGGAATGTGCAGGCACCACATATCGAAGATCCTTCATTTAAGGGGGGATAAAAGAGTTAGGCAGCATAAGAAATCAATATTAAAAATAGTCTCATACCATATTGTATAGACATATTCTATTAGCTTGAACAGTGGTAAACAATCCTATGTTAACAGAAAGTAACTTGTATTGCAGAGCATGAAAAATTACTGTCCAAGTCTTTGATGATGCAAAACAAGTCCAAGTCCCACACCATCAATCCCTGCCAAATTCAAACGAAACATGGTTAGCTGTTTAGTACGAATTTCTTGTATCTTCTAGTCTTTATTGTGCATGACTGAAACATCTTAGCCTATTCAATCACAACTTAATTACATTCCACTATTTCTAATTCTATTTTATTAAAATTACATTACATACATTCAGGTTTACTTTCATTTATGGGTGGGTTATTTACACTAAGACCCTTCAATTATTAGTGAATATCATTTAACTCCATCATATAATTTGACCCGCCAACTATGAAAATCGTAAAAATACACCATTTTTGGAGGGGATGAAGGGGTGAAAGTCATTCATTTTTATACTTGAGGGCTCAAGTGATATTTGTTAATAGTTGAGGGTACTATAATTAACCCTTTATTTATTTTAAATCTTTTTACTTGAGTGGTTCTCACTAAATTTTTTTAGAAACAATAAGCATAATTTCAATATATGTGATGTAATAACCGAAATTTGGTTATGATTAAAATTTAAATTCAAAACTGTATCATACGTACGCATGCATTAATAAACAGAAACGTTGAATGCAAATGTAAGATTGGGATTAAAAAAATGACTGATGGCAGTTTCAGCGTAGCCTTTGTTTGTTTCGCAGGAAAACGTTTCGAGTAAGAACATTTTCTCGAGAAAGTGGAAAAAATATTCAAAAGAAAAAAACTGACCGGGTAAAAAGAGCAAGAGAGGAGAATCGTTAGATCGAGAGCGGCACTCCAACGGCGAAAACCAACGAGGCGGACCACCGTCGTTGGATCTGATCATATCCTTGGACTGTTCAAAGTAATCCTTCAAAGTCAATGATTCGACGACATCTGATTCATCCACCGAGTCATTGTAGCGTATCGCCTTCGGCTGGGCTTCAGACTTTGTTCGTTCGGTCGCCGGAACTGACTGCCGAGTATAAACAGAAGCCGACAACGATATCGATCTTTTCAGCGGCGGTTTGAATGTTGGTGGGGTGGTTGTGGTTCGTCGAATTCCACGGTGGCGAAGCGGCGAGAAACAAGGCGATGAAACTCCTGCTCCGCCAGCCGCCATGAATCTCTCTTTGTTAGGAGACGTCTCCGTATATTCGAAATAGCCACTATATATCACCAAACCCATTTCAGATTCCTCAATTTCTACTATATTTGCATGTGGAGAAGTTTAAGAAATATATACATTTCATTTTTAAATAAATTATAAATACCACTGATTTATTTAAATTATAAATTATCTATGTAATTTAAAAAATGATAAATATTTTTTTGTCAAACAAACAAATAAATAATTTTTAATTAAAAAATTATTTGGGACACTTACAGGTCAATTCTATTAACTAACTTTATGTATTTACAAGTCTTGACTGATAAATTTATCGCTATAAATTTATTCATTAATATCCATCATCCTTTCTCATATCCACTCACTCATTTATAAGAATTCACCATCATCTTTCACATACATAGAGAACAAGAGAGACTGATAAAATTATCATTAAGAAATGATTATGGATTTGAAACAAATGAGACGTTAGTGAAATGGTGGTTGTGTAGATCGCCGACAAAGAAGTGTAGATCTACGACAATAAAGTGTAGATTGGTAACGGTAGAGTGTAGATATGCGATAATGGTAAAGAGAATTAGTGAACGATGGCGGTATTTAAATAATAGTGGTAGTAGTGGTGGTGGTGGTGGTAGTGGTGGTGGTGGGTGGGTGGGTAGACAACGATGGTGATTGTGGGTGGATAGTGACGGTAGCGGTGGCGATAAACAATGATAGTGTGAAGCTTTTGGAAAAATAGTGGAGAGAGAGATGAGAGAAGAGAAGAGAGGATGATTGTGACGATCCCATCACGGGCGGATTTGAATCGTGACAATGATATAAGTATTATAAAACTTATTGATGCATTCAAAGAGTCAATAAAATTTAATGATATTTAAGTCTGCTTAATGGTAGTGGTGGGTAATTACCCCAATTTATTTAACATAATTAATTGAAAAATAAAATTCCAAACCATTCTCTTATATACTAATAAAATTATTTAAATTATTAATTAAAATATATTTCTGATATCATTAAATATTGTTAATTAACTTAACAATTTATTAACAAGATGGGTCATTTGTTATGAAATTGTAAATTTTAATAGGTGAGATTTAATTTTCAAAACTACATAGCGCAATTTATAAGCAAACCTTAGAAGGTGTATTTGTAATTTATTCTTTTATTTTTATATTAAGGAGTGTAATAAATAATATAAAAAAATAGAATTTTTTTTTAAGGTTCTTGATATTAAAATTTTATAAGATAAAAGGCATATAATATTTTCATAGTAGTTAAGATTCTTTAACATTTTCACAAAGAAAATTCGACTTAGAGAAATTGCGGCCTCGACTTAGAGAAATTTCAAAAAATTAAAATTTCTCTACGTCGGGATTGAAATTTCTCTGAGTCCGCTGAAATTTTTCTTAGTTGGATAAAATTTCTCTGAGTCAAATTTTATCTGTGAAAATGTTGAGGGATCTTAACTAATAAAAAAAATATCTTAGACGTCTCCTATTACACAAAGTTGGAAAGGGATGTTTCACTAATTTTTCTTTAAAAAAAATTTAAATCTCTTTTGAAATAATTTATTTTTTTTAATATAATTAATTTGATGAATACACATAATATATAATAAAATAAAATATAAATATAAATTAAGATCATATTTGGTAATTGACTAAAACACTTAAAAGGTCAACTTATCTTCCTGATTTTTTTTATACGAACCTTAAATATAATAATAAATAGAATAAAGATTGGTAGCTCAAGAGTTTGCCCCCCCGAATCCCCCTAATGCCCAAAACGACGTCGTTTTGGACATTAAGGTTTTTTTTTTTTTTCCTTCCATTTTCGCGTCTTCTTCCTCCTTCCATTTTCGCGTCTTCTTCTTCGAGTCTGCAGAGGGAGAAAGAGAGAGGAGAGGAGAGAAGCAGCTCCGCCGCCGATTGTCCCCTCCTGTGCCTCCGTCGCAGCAGCTGCTGATCGTCCCCTCTTGTGCCTCCGTCGCAGCCCCGCCGCAGCTCATCGCAGCCTCCGACCGCCGTCGCCACGCCTCCGCCTCCTCCTCCCCCGAATATTATGCCCCCTCCAGTCCCTCCTCCTCCTCCTCCTTCTTTCCTCCTCCTCCTTCTTCTTCTTCTTCTTCTTCGTTCGTTCTTCTGATCTGCAAAAAAAATAAAAAAAAATAAAATAAAATAAAAGGAGCAAAAACGGCGTCGTTACAGATTAGGGGGATTCGAGCTACGTAGCTTTCGAGCTACGTAGCACTGCTGTAATAAATATTAACATTTAACTAGTTTTGAAAATATTATTAAAAAAAATAGTATATGATTGTTTTGTTTTACCTTTTAATGTATTATAACTTACTCATACAAATTTAATTTAATATATTTTTTAATGGTATTATAACTTACTCATACAAATTTAATTTAAAAATGCAAGACTAAAAGATAAATTTTCTTATCATATTTATTTTTTCATTGTTTCTTTCTTTCTATAATCAAATAAATCCTAAATTTATATATATATATATATATGTATATATTTTACTTTTTTCTTTTTATAGTTTAATAAACATTTAGTGGAATTAATGCAAATATGGACAAAAATTGTGAACAAATTGGTGTCATTTAGGGGTGAGCAGTGGATATTCTGATCTGTTCAAATCGACCCAACCGATCTGAACCAATCCGCTGCATTTTGGACTGATGTGTGATGACGAGCGGACGGTTGCAGATTGATTTTTTTCAATCCACCTAGCTTTGGACGGATAACGGATTTAAGGTTCCTTTGGCCGCAATCGAACCGCCAAACCGCGAGCATTCTTAGTAATTTGTAAGGTTTTATGTTTTTAATTTGTTTAGATATTCTGTTTGTAGTTTTAATTGAAATAGAGTTTAGATATTCTATTGTATTTTCAATTCGGAAATCTTTTTACTAAATGGTAAGAGTTGATATTTGATATTTTTGTATGGAAAATATAAGGTCTAATTTTGTCATTTAAAAAAAAATCAAATTAAATAGTTTTTAAATAAAAAAGTAATGAAATAGTTTTGATAATGCATGGTTTTTTTTATACGTATTTATTGTTGGTATTTGACAATTTATTTAATAATCTTTTAGTTATATTGAGTTAGATAGTTATAAAAAAAATGTTGACAAGTTATTGTATTATGTTCAAAATGTATAAAAATTTAAATCGCCAAACCGATTTGCAATCATCTGCCAATTCGACAGACGAATGCAGATTGATTTTTTCTAATTTGCTAATTCGGCAGACAGACGGTGGATTAGAGATTTTTCGACCACAATCAAACCACGAACATTCCTAGTGCCATTGAATAGGCTTTGTTTTATGGGATAATTTCATATTAGCGGTGTTTGATAGAAATATTTTTAAATTAGTGATAAATATTATTAATATTAAAAAACAATAATAATAATTGTTTCATGGATTCATAATTAATTTTGAAAGACATCTCTAACAAGTAAATTCCCTTGTTATTTTTTTTTTTTTGAATGGCCCCACCCACCTAATATACTCTTCAATTTTATTTATTTATTTATTTTCTTCTTTCTGTGGATGCTAATTATATCATTGTTTCTAACTTGAAACCTTTACTCTAAGCCACAGTCGGCCTGTCACTACTCCCCCTCCCCTCTTTCATGAATCAGGATCCTCTCCTTAAGGTTTTTATTTGGCTTCTTATTTGTTGGGTTATTGGGCTCATTTTTAGGTCTAATTTTGATAATCCGAATCGTTCATATTTTAAAATTTATTGAGTATATCATACTTGTAAAAAATCAAGTTGAACGAATATCAGAAAACATGTGTTGGATCATTGAACTAAAAATTATTTTTTAGTTCGAACCTCAAGGAGAGGAAGTATGAAGTCAAATAGGAACCTCAAGGAGAGGATCCTGATTCCTCTTTCATACCTTATCGACCACTCCTTAAATTGCCCCTCCCCAACCTTACTTATTACTTTATCTATTTTTCCTACCTCCAGAGTTGAGCAAAAAATTTGTATAATTCGTAATTTGATTTGATTTAGTTTAATTTGATAGGTTTGAATTGATCTTTTAAATTTGTAGTTCGATTCCGAATTAGAAATTTAAAAATTTATTGGCTACGGATTGATTCCGAATTGAACCCCATGATTCCGGATTAGAACCGATCCGAACTGTATACATATAGTCTATATTTATACTATAATCTATGTTTCTTGCTCTTCTTCTAATAAACTTGAATCCCCATAGATTGTTCACAATTTCTCTTTTAGATTTTTAGTTTTGCTGAAGTTTTTTTTTTGCTCGAACTATGACGCTTAGCCATGTATCAGGTTGTTCATCAAGTTGTTTCCCGAACTTAAATCCCTACAATTTTCGGTAAAGGGAGTTTTCCGGCCATGGAACTTTTGGCCATGGGAGGTGTGTTAGTGTTGTCTCGGAAATGAAGAGTGCAACATTGGGTTAAGTTGTTTTGGGAGTGCAGTATTTGAGAATTTGTTTTGATTAGTGTAGGTTGTTTTGTGGGTTTCAATTATTTTATTTTTAGAGTTAAGTGTTGTAACTTTTGGTGGAAAAGAATAATGTGGATTGGTGGAAAAAAAAAGGTGATTTAGGTTCAATTATGTTTATGTTTTTATAAAATTAAAATATTATATATTTTTTTGTTATTTAATTATGTGAATTCGTAGTCCTAAACCGATTTAATCCGTGTTTAAACGGATTGGTTCTGTAATTTAAACAGATTAAATTGGTTCTAATTTTTTAAAAATCATAAATAACAAATTAGTTTTAATTTTATTTCAATTTAAATTAATCCGGGCTATGTTAACCACCACCAACCTCCCATCGATAGAGAGCGCAAGAAACAATAGTAGAAGCAAAAAGAATAGAAGGAGTGAGATAAGAAAGTGGGGATAGAGCAAGGTAAAAAAACAATGGGCTGGGAATGGCAAGGTGGTAGGAGATGGTAGGAATGAGTGCTCGGGTGGAGAGTGGAGAGTGGAGAGTAATTGAAGCTATTTAACTTATGGTTAGGCTATTTAACGTATGTACTATTTTTTTTATTGTGAAATTAAATAATTAGTGTAAAGACAAATTTAAGTCACGATTCGTTAACTAAAATAAAGTGAAATAGAATAATTATTTTATCATAATACTCCTTTTACAAATAAAATTATTATTTATTATTGTAAGAAAATAATATTTTGGGAGATAAAGGAATGACTATTTCATATAATTTAATTCTAATAAATAAAATAAAATTTTAAGATTAAGATATAAAAAATTAGAGATAAAAATAAAATTCAAAATTATAAAAAAAAATATAAAAGAGTGGAGGTGGAACCATTACCCACACTCTAAAATATTGCATAGACAGTTTATTACTCATTCCGTTTCAAAATATTAATTTTTTATTTCATCTATAATTGTTTCAAAATAGTAGTCTATTTTCAAAAATTAAGAAATAAAATAATATGAATTTATTATTTTGCCCTTCTTTTAAATTTATTTATAATACAAAAAGTATAATTATGATAATTGACATTTTTTAAAAAATATACTATTAGAGGGTAATGTTGAAAAATTAATATTTTAAAAATATAATAATTATACAATCAAAAAAAAAATTAAAATTTTAAAAACAGATCATTATTTTGAGACAGGGAGAGTTAAAAAAAAAATTCACTTGTTAAAAGTCCTTTAGTCAGAATGAGCGGACAAAATCTGTGAGCTGTCATTGTTTTTGATATTCCACTGGCATTATTATTAGTATTTTGTTTTTTTAAAGGCTGAATTATACTAACAGTTTTTATAATTTAAGGCTCGTGTCACTTTGGTTCCTATAGTTTAACTTTTCGTGCTCCTTTCGGATACGATAGCCCTACAATTCGGACTCTTGTGGTTCTGAATCTGATCTCACAAGTGCTATGTGAAATAAATAAACACAAAAGAGTCCAAATCCGTCAAATATTTTAGAAAATCGATTTTGAATCAAAATGCCAAAATAGAATGCTTTTCCAGATTACAGAGTCGCAACCTAAATATTTTTTGAGAAATTTAGGAAACCCATGACTCGTGCCAAAGGCTACGTGCCCGTCATCACCAAAGTGTCTCAGCTCGGGAACTTAGGTACGAGAGGGGAAGGTTTTGAATTGAGCACCTTACTCGCCTGATCAAAGATCGACTTTTACTAATCATGATGTGAATTTTATTTACATTATATGCTCTTGTTCTGGTTATTAGGCTAGCATTACTATGTGTTGCACATAAGTATAGACTAATTTATAAAAATTGAAACATTTTTGAATTCATGTTTGTTTGAAAAATGTTTGAATATGTACCACTTGAAAAAGTGATCCCATATGCACATTACTTAAATTATTCTAATTTGAGCAATTAGCCTTCATCCACAAGCATTCAAACAGTTATAGCACTTAAGCACTTAGCCTCATGGTAATCATGCTCGACATGACAATAATCACATTTATGCGATATGCCAAAGTGGTAAAGCTTACCCCAATTCCCAAGGCAAGCCAAAAGAGAGAAAATACTTAGAAAAATGCATGATCCTAACTAATGAAATATGCCTAATGCAATACATGCAATATGCAATTAGAAGTCTGGCTACTAGCGTAGCATGTGAATCAATTTAATAGCATGAAGTTTTAAACACGTTTTCAAATAAGTATTTAAATGACTATGCTTGTTAGAATGAGGAGCCGAACCTTATGCATGCAAGACAATAAATGCAAATCACGAGAAATGCTAAGAGAAACATGATGCTCTATACTATCCATCATAAACGGATAAATAAAAGGGAGAAAGAAGTGAGGGTGGAAGACATACCCATTATTACAAGCTTGCTCTCGCGCAAGAGAGTCCGAATGAATGAACTAGCTAAGCTACTTTAACTAATTATTACAACACCGCATTTTAACTAACTATTTTAGCTAATTAAATAATTACAACACAAAATTAAATCAATTGGCTACTCTAACTAGCCTCGTTTGGAAATAGGCTTTTTTAGTAATTTTTTGACTTTTTGGCTAAAATATGATGTAAAAAAAATAGTATATTTGGGATGACTTTTTGATTTTTTATGAAAAGATGTGCAAAAAGTAGAGAGAAAAGGGAATTTTTAACTTTTTGGTATAAGTTGTTGATTTTTTGATTTTTTTAGTAACTTTTTGATTTTTTGGCTAAAAAAGCCACTTGCCAAACGACGCGTAACTAATTAGTCACATTAAGGAACTAATTAACGAAGTAATTAATTACAAGTTGTACAACATTAACAAATGTAACGAGTCCCGAGGAGCAAGGAAATGGCTCATGCATGAACGCGGATTTTTACCTGAAAATGCCTCTGTTTGGCTGCCAAAATGCTTCTGTTTTGCAGTCAAAGAATTGCATTGTTTTTCACATCTGCCTCTGCTCTGTTTTGTAGGAAAAAGGAAACTGTCTAGCTAAAAAAAGTGGCCGGTAGGCTAGAAGTGGTGGCTGGCCGCACACTAATAGTGGCGTGCCGCCTAGTAAAGGTGGCCTGCTGGCCACTAATGTTGGGTTTCTCCTGCTGCAACAAAAAACAAACAGAGTACAAATAGAACATTCTCAGGGGATGTCTGTCCACCCTGCCTCTCCTTATCATCAAATTGCTCAAAGGAGGGATAGGTTTGATTCGCAAGCCATCAATCGATGCAAATTCATTGCATGATGGCCTATGAATCAAGGGATATAATTTCAATAAATGCACAATGAAAGAGTCATGAACCTTCTCCCTATCATGATATTGATCAAGGGAAGTGGTGGACATTGACTATTGAACCGTTTACATCACTAACAAGTATGAAACGACTCAAGACTTAATGAGTTCAATTAATGTCCGATTAAACCCCAAACCATTTTATTATCTTGTTTCATTTTAGTCCAAGTTTTATTGCCTCTTTTAATTACCTTTTCTTTCGTTAGTCATTTTAGTCCAAGAATGAGCATTAAGTCCACTAATGGAGAGGAGTGTCAAACCAAGGGTTGTTTTGGTCATGAGAGAGATGTCATGCCGTTAGTAATGAACCTCCGAGAAGATTAAACTATTAAGCACAACGATCTCTATCCCAAACTTAACCAAACAATTGGTTTGAAACAACTCTCGAAGAAGGTAAAAAGCGAAGAAATGAGGGAGGTTGCAGAAGTGATTAGAGGTGAACATAAGTATGAAAAGCATAAAATAAATGCTATCAACTCAAATAGGTTAGTGTCTAATGCCTAAAACACCAAACCTATAAGGACCATTATACTACAAGCGTGCTATACAAAGCACAAATGAAACTAACACATAAAAACAGTTCTAAATGAAGCTAAAACAGTGCTGGAATTAAGGTAAAAGAAGCTAAAAGAGTAAGCTAAAATAATGTAGAATTTAAGCTAGTAAACAAGCCAAGGGAGGGGTGGTTAACCCCTCAATTTTTGGGACTTTAAAACCACTTTTTTAGCCTCTGAAAACCTCTAAAAATCAGTGGTAAAAAGCTCTAAAAAAAGTTGATGACAAGGTGGGAAACACATGGGTAAAGGCCTAGAAAACAAGGGTCAAAGAGGGATGGTCCACTCTTCTACCCTTAATGGCCTTAAACCAAAAGTTTCAGCTCATAAATACATGTGAAAAACAGTACAAAAACAACAATAAATGATGGTAAATGAATAAGGGAGAGAAGCTTGGAGTTATACCTCTTGAAGAGGGATGAACCTTTGAATCACAAACCACTAATTTCACACCCTCGAGCTTAAAATGCAAGCTCAAACACCTCAGCAAAGAACCCTCCAGGTTTGATTTGGAGTGTCTAGGCAAAGGATATAGAAGTTGCAAGAGAGAGAGAGAGAGAAATGTAGAGAGAAAATATTTTCCAAAACTTTTGCTCCTCCAATTTTTCTAACCCTAATTTTTGAGAGAGAGTCTTCTATATATAGAAATATATCAGACCATCTTGGAAATATCCATACAGACACAGCTAGTGCAGTGCATGCATCTGTATAGACAGTTGGCACAGCTAGCAAAAAGATCTGAAATTTTACACAAGTGGGCGGCCGGCCACCAAAAGTAAGCGGCAGGCCACTAGGATGGTCAGGCTTGAAAAACTACTGTTTTGGTCCAAAAACAAGGCACAAGACTTGTAGGTTTTTGAGGCTCAAAATTGAGGTTTCCCGCTAAGGAATTTGAGCATTTGGACAAGCGTGCATATTCATCATTGGGTGATCAATTGGTGGAGCCCAAGTCTTAAAGGCAATCCAAAATGGGGTGTCTATAGTTGCCTCTCTTTGATAGAGCTTGAAGTCATGAAATGACGTGAGTAAATGTCATAGCCCAGAGACGACCCATTTTGACAAGGCCGTAAGACTTGGGCAAACAATCAAGACATATATTAAATTGGTTGAGCTCGAAAGCTGCCTACATATCCCTTTGCAAGGAATCAAACTACCATAGTTCAGGGGTAAGATGCAAAACAATACATATGATATGATGCGACAATTGAAAATACAAACGAGCGTACCGCTCAAAACTTATGAAAATAAGATGCAAGGCAATGCAACAATAACAATAAACAACTTTAACTATGCTTCCGCGTATAAGAAACAATCCAAAACCACATTTTCGTGCAGGAAAAGTTAACAAGAAACGAGCCAAACTACGCTTCCACGTAGAAAAGGACAAAACAACCCCAATACGACATCGCGTAGAGGAGTACAAGAATAAACCAAGCTACACTTCCGTGTAGCGAGGAGAAGGGCAAACCAAGCCACACTATCGTGTGATGAGGAATAAGAACAACCAAGCTACACTACCGCGTAGTGAGGTGATCCTATTTACACTTTCGCATAGAGAGGATAAAAGAAAACCAAGCCACACTACCACGTGGAGAGGAACAAGAACAACCAAGCTACACTATCACATAGCGAGGTGATCCTATCTACACTTCCGCGTAGAGAGGATAAAAGCAAACCAAGCCACACTACTGCGTGGCGAGGAACAAGCCTAACTACACTTTCGTGTAGAGAGGAAAACAACAACAACCCAAACTACACTACCGTACAGGGAAGCAATCCTAACTGCACTTTCGCGTAGAGAGGAGAAGGGCAAACCAAGCCACACTACCGCGTAGCGAGGAACAAGAACAACCAAGCTTCACTGCCGTATAGTGAGGTGATCTTATCTACACTTCCGCATAGAGAAGATAACGAAACAAACCAAGCCACCCTACCACATGGCAAGATTAAGGGAGAGAACCCAAATCACATGACAAGGGTGGACACCACGACGCATGTGAATACGACACAATGTGACATATTGAAAATCAGTATGATGACAACGCATGTTCCATGCAACATAAGAGACAACCAACATAAGATGTAATGCACGTTCTATGCAAGAATCGAAAAGCATGTTCTACGCGAAAGAATTGAAAGCATGTTCTATGCAAGGAATTGAAAGCATGTTTTATGCTCCATACAAACCAGAGAAACATATGAGTGACGAACAATGCAATTACACATACAACATAAGAGGTATGTGAGAGTGCACGTTCTATGCAAAAGAAGATATAAGAGATATCGACAAAACAGACAAAAGCGATGTCCGGCAACAACCTCTGACTTACCCCCCGGAGGCCTTGCAAAATGTGTAAAAAGGATACACCTTGTTCATATTTGAAATTGGGGCATGTTTGCGCGCCGGAGTACAGCGGGCATTCGAATAGCGCAACCGGAACACAAATCCGGGCTCCTCGAAAGTCAAATCCAATTCAAATACCTTAATATTTCTTTCTAGACCCAACATAGGACTTCCCACACACTACTGGGGTAAAAGTGGAACAAAACCAACATTGGGCCACAAAAGGGGCTTGCAGACCACTAAAAGTTTGGTTATGTGTTTAAATAGACCCAAGCTGAAATGCCCAATTTGCCCCCAAATTTCCTCACACCCACATGTCCAAAATCCTTCCCCCTCTCTCTCTAGGTACTTCCTCTCTCTAGATTTGTACTTTGTACGTGTTTTCCAACGCCCCACGCAAATTTTATTTGTAAAACCCTTTCGATCCTCTTCACTTTGAACCGATCAGATTTTGTTTTCATTGATTTTTTTTTTTTCGGGTTTTCAACACTTTGGGCATGTTTCCCTCGAGTTTTTCTTGGGTTTTGTGAACTTTCTTGGGTTTTGACTTTTTCTCTGATTTTCTCTCTCCTAGGGTTGACTTTTTCCAAGTTTTCCCTCTTTTCTCCATTTTCCTTCAATTTTCACCCATTTTCCACCCACTTTTTAGATGGTAGACAATATTCCTCATGATGGTACCCCTCTCGAGGTCCCCATGTTTCCACCTGTTGTTGAGGTCGCGGAGCTTATAGTTGCTAAGACTGGCAAGGCAGCGGAGGACATTGCCGCCGATTTCAAGGCAGAGCTGAGGTCTTCGCCCCAAGGCTCGAGACTGAGTTGCCACCATTGAGGGTAAGGCCCTTTAATTCGACCACATACCACCCCCACACGCACATGATGGCGCCTGGAGGTATGATGCGCTTTGATGACTTCATTGATGGCGTACCAGAGGATCTCTTGCTGAGGGAGCCAGGCTCTCACCTTTCCCATAGCGCGACTGAGGTACAACCTTTATATTTATGCTTTACTGCCTTTTATCTGACTGTCTTGCATTGCCTTTCATCGGACTCTTCTTTTATCACTGTCTTTCATCTGATTCACCCTTTCTTTGCCACATGAGGACTCTCACTCCTATAGGGGGTTATAGGGCAGTTATAGCCAGGGATTGGTATATGAGCTCCCCCCTCAAGTCTGCGACTTTGTCGATGAGGTGGGCTTTGGCTTACTCTGTACCGGGCTCACGCGTCACATGGCTAGCTAGGCCCTACTTAGAGCATTAGTGGAAAGGTGGTGGGATACCACCAACTCCTTCTACTTCTCTTCTATTTGGGAGATAACGATGACCCCCTATGACTTTTCGATGATCACAGGCTTGGAAGTAAGGGGTGATCTGATTCCTTTCAACATGGACATAATTGAGTGAGAGATGGCCTGGATCTACCTGCTCAGAGCGAGCCCGCTTCTACACAGGCCAGCTATGGTACGGTACAATTGTTTCCTCGAGCGTTTCTGTGGGAGTCAGCCTGAGAATTAGGAGGAGGTAGAGCAGTACGCCCGGGGCTTCCTGATGTACCTTCTCGGTACCACCTTGCTCGTGAACAGATGGAATACCGTGGGTTTGTACTTGCTAAGCGCCCTTGTGACCCTGCTCTGGGTCCGGTTTTACGACTGGGGTGGAGTTGGCCTTGCCACACTCTACGGATACATGAGCTCCAGTTCTTGCATGAAGAAAGATAGAGCCGAAGGCTACTGAAGAGCCTGAGAGGTATACGCTGTGTCACACCTAGAACCCGTCCCTAAAAGTTCAGGCATGACCTATGCAGACATGGGCATTAAACCTGATATACACAACGTAGGGGGCCTGAACGGAAGCATAAAAAAAAAAAATATAACAGAAAACAAACTCCATTGAGCCATGACTATCATGCCAGGATCACAGACATCATCACAGATAAATACTATACCAAAACATGCATCCGAGCATCGGTTACATACATATATATATATACAGATCCAGCCCTAGGATTGGGCGTATGACAAAAGTATTATTTACAGTCCAACTATAATCGACAACGAAAATACGAACCCAAAAGCCCAACAAACTTCATTAGATGCACGGGCGTCTCCAAGTGCCTAATTATACTTAGGTTGACAAAAGGGAGACGGGTATCGGGGTTAGGACTGACCTCCCGGTTGAGCACCTACAGAAACAGACAAAATGTGGAATGAGCGAAGCTTAGTGAATAATATTACCTGTACAGTTTAATGCATAACTTAAATCATAACTCATAACCAAACGTATGTGACTGCAGAGCTCATAAGGTTAGTAATCCAATGCTATATTACTCCTAGAGTGGCCTTAGGCCTAAACATAACAGAACGGCCATTGGCCCAGAAATAACAGAACGACCATTGGCCCAGAAATAACAGAATGGCCATCGGCCCAAAATGATTCAGATGTACACGAATTCCTTTCACATTTACATTCACATCACGTTTCAGTCAAGATTATGTAATGTAGGAACTTACGGAAAACTTACGGAAAACATACGGAAAACAGAACATTGATAACGGTAAGCATTAATGGAAAATGAATGCATATTCCTTGCACTATTACTCACTGTGTGGTGGCGGGACGCGACTTCCTCCTGGAGTGTGCCCTACACACATAGAACTCACAAGTTAGTTCAAAGTCTTCTTACATTCGCATTTCAGTCGTTAACTTCCAGTAAATAAAGGAACACTGTAACAATTTCAAATATTAATTTCACACATCCCAGAGGGTCAAACAGGTCAAAAGAAGCATTCCATGTTTTTCGCCTTGGGCCGCACGTGCGGCTGTGAGCCCCGCACGTGCGGCAAATTTCCCCGCACGTGCGGCAGTGATGCCTTGCACGTGCCTTTTAAGCAGTGTTCAACGCCAAAATTTGCCCCATTTTCCGCACGTGCGGCAGTGATCCCCGCACGTGCAGCGATTTTGCCAAAAACCTGTCCGAAATTCTTCCAAAATCCAACTCTTTGATGGATTCAACAAGGTCCAAAATAGATCTTTAAATTCCTAAAACATGGTTCAAACATCATATACTTTAGGAGGTACAACACATGATGATCTATAAACTAAATTTATATTCTATAACTAAACCATAATTTATGTACAAAGGTCTTACAAACACATATCAATCAATTTCTAGTTCCTTGCATTCCATGAGCATAACACAAGCATGTAGAATCTCCACAATATGCCCCACATACCATGAGATCATTATAACACCAAATCAATCTAACATTAACACATCTTTTCTATTTAATCAATACACACCCCATATCAAAGAAAATTCTACTCACACTCAAGAAATTCCTATCCAAAACAAGAGAGGAGATAATTAAGGTGAAATCCACATACCTTGAGCTTAGATCTCTCAATTCCTAACCTTCTTGATGCTCTTCTTCCCCTACTTCTCAACCCTTCTCTACTCTAGTCTTTTCTCACAGGAGATATATGAAATGAACCCTCTTAGCCTCTTAGTCAAAAATGTTTGAGAAGCATGTTATATATATATATATGAATAGGACGAAAATCAATCATTTAACCATCCCCAAATTGAAATTTCACCGACATGCTTAATATTACCTAAAAATTATGCTGAGCTCAGATATAACATCAATTTCGGATTATCATACCTCTAAGGCTCCCAATTTCTGTTCCAAACATTTTAAATGCACAGATTTTTTTTTTTCTTGTCCAACAGATAAAATCACAAATTGTTTTCATCAAGCATTTAAAAGCACAAAATAAGGGACTTAAACATGACAGAAGCACATGCGAGGGTCAGGTTATTACACTCTCCCCCCCCTTGGAGATCACCTAGCAGCCATGGACCAGTACGCCGGAGCCTAGGCTACTTCCCGATACCGGATCTTACTGGAGGGCCCATTCTGCCGGGCCTGGTTCCTGGGTGAGAGGTTTGTGCGCTAGACACTGGGCTTGCCCGCTCCAGTTGTTCCTATGCTGCCCTAGCATCCATGAGGACAGCTGATAGCCTCTCAGCTGAGGCCATTATCCAGTATATGGTGGGGTTGGATGCTGATTACTTCAGAGGGGAGGGCAACTATACGATCTTTATCTGGACTCATCTTATGCTAGCCTTAACTGGAGTTCGCGTCGGTGATGTAGTACGTGCTCCTCAAGAGGCCGAGGTGGGTACTGGAGAGGCTCCTTCTAATGTGTAGGTTGCTGGTTGGCCAACGATTCCCACTGCAATTCCTTGCAGGTGGCTGAGCAGGATGGTCTATCAGCTCTCAATAGAGCCACCAGAGGCGGGGCTCAGGTATGTTAGAGCCCTTGTGCACCCCAGGTATGGACCATACTTGACACATTGCATTCTGTGCTTTCCTTTTTCCAGATACTGAGTAGTCAACTTCATTTGCAGGCACCCACAGAGTATACGGAGAGCCTTCTTCAGCTAGTTGCCTCCCTAGTTCACATGGTGCAGATGAGGGAGATATTGCTTGCTTTGCACAGTATCTAGGTATACTTCCTTTCCCCTTCTGCATTGCATTACTTCCCACACTGTACTGACATGTCGTATTCCTACGGATACACAATACTCATACCATACGACACTCACCGTGACATATTGCATACTGACATACATCCTGATACTGCTTCACACTGTACTGACACACTGCACCTGTTTTCTATATCATACTCATACTGCATACTCCAATCTATAAACACTGCATCTAATATTCCGATATTTGCTTTTCTGGTTCTACCTGCGCCAAGGGCACCAGTAGCAGTGGCAGTACCAGCACCGGCGGTATCCCTTCCAGCAGTAGGAAGGAGAGGTAGACAAGTCCCAGCGCGCAGTTGGGGCGAGTATCAAGGTTGAGGTGGGAGCAGAGGTACTCGGAGTCGGAGCAGCTCAAAGCCGGTGTTGAGCGGGGATGACACTAAGACTGGTGACTCCGAGGAGGCGGTGAGTCAACACTCTGAGTTTGAGAGCTGGGGCGATGATGCTGGCTCGGGATTAGAGAGCGAGGAGGATGCCGAGGCTGGTTCTGAGTCAGGGAGCGGAGATACTGATACTGGCTCTGGCTCGTAGTCTGATTCTGGTAGTGGCACCAATGGAGATAGTGTCCCTGAGTCCCCTCCGAGGAAAAGGATGAAGAGGTCTCGAGCTTGATGCGACTAGCGCTGATTTTTGTACTCTTTTGTTTAGTTTCTTTTTGTTTTGGTAGCTTAGTACATGTATAGCTTCAGTTAGTCTTTACTTTTTCTTTTGAAAAAACTTGTACTCTCTTTTGTAAAAAACTGATGATCACGGGAAACCCTACAGTTTATAAAAAAAAGTTATTATTTTTGCCTCATGAGCACCACATTTGCATAGAATGGAAATGGATTTGAACTTGAAACCGAGAATGCTTGTTTTGGAATGATTTTCTTAATCGGGTATTGAGCTGACCAACAAAAAAAATATAAAATACAACTCGATAAATAGAAAACAAAGTAAAAACAATGCAAACACAACTATGTACACTTGCTCAAAACAAAAGACTCAAAACAAAACCCCAAAACAAAACCCAAGGGCCAGGACAAGACCAAAATGCCAAACTGCTAGGCTACGAAATGGTGAGGCATGCCACAAAATATGGGTGGCAGGCTACAAAAAGTGGGTGGCCAGCCACTTGTGGTGAACCACCAGATAGCTGACAGCTGGCTTCCACTTACAACCCTATCTTCTACAAAATAGCTTCCTTTGCAATTTCTTCACCAGAACCTCATTTTAGCTGTTGTTTTCTTTGAAAATAGAGATTTTCCTTACCGAAAAGCTCACGGATTGGATAGCCACTTTGAACGACATGGAAAAGGTAAATTTCTAAGGTTTTGACATAAATGCCCTTTTTCCGTTGAGCCGTACTCCACTTTGTTTTCCATTCCTCCATGCTGCAGCTCGATGTTGGGACCCAATTACACATGTATTTCGCTTCGGCCCCCAGGAAATGTGTCCAACTCTTGAAGAATTTCAAGCGTTGCTGGAATCCTAATGCGATGAGGAGATCATGCCTCAACCCTGTTTTGGCTATGCCCTAGCTTTGGGACGGATGTGTGGGCTTACTTTGCATGAAGCTCGATCTTTGGCTCATGACGGGGGAGCTAGATATACCTGACTTGATTTATCGGTTTTTTGACGTCAACGATAGAGGTGACCTTCTCTGGCGAAGCTTCTGGCAACATGCCCCTATGTTTATGTATGCTAGCGCATTTTCTTCTTGCCCATAGTTATGGCAGAGCCAACATTAAGCTGATCAAGGTAGCCTAATGCCTGAAAGAGGGTAAAAGTTGCATTGGTTTGGCACTAGCCGAGACCCTGATGGGTTTAGATATTTTTAACCGGCGACAGACCACCAGGTTTGCGGGGAGTCCATTACTACTCCAGGTATTGCTTCCATCCTTTCTTATATATGATTCTCACATCACTCGGCACTCACGCTCTATTTTCTCTCAAAACCCTTTTCTGTACTTTTCTCTTAACGTACATCTCTCTATTTTAGTCTCTCTGATTTTTCATCCATTTCTAGGTATGGCTCATGGATAAGCTAAAAGTGGTGGATCCTTGCCCCGAATATTCAGCCCGAGCTTATTTCTTCTGCCAACGGCTAGTGGATTTTTCCCAATGAGGGATGGTGGTACAATTGGATGTGCAACAAATCAGCAGCTGACATAGCTTGGCTTTGCTCCTGGCTTGACTTGGCTGAAATGAGCTACAGCATGACCCGACAGCCGGGTATTCAGTTGATTTGGTCTCACGCATTGTGCGTTCTAATTCCCTTTTCGATTCAGATGCCAGTTTGGCCATGATCAGACCCGGCTAGATAAGGGGGTAGAATACCCGGCCTCGCTACCACTTCGTAGTTCACACCTGATTTGATACCTCACTGCCTGGAGGACGAGAAAGCTCCTGGCCCCTACCACTAGTTTCAATTATGCCCTTTTTGGTGAGTGCTTGGCTTGGCTCGAAGAGGAGGCACAAGTTGGGCCAACTTTGGCTGCAACGGCTTCCATAAGCACGACAGAGGACGCAGGAACACCTGATCTCACCTATGCCCCTAGTTTATTGTTTTGACCTTTCTTTTCCAATTTTATGATGTAAAGCACCTTTGATTAATTAGAGAGTTGGAGAATGTACTTGTGTTGAAATCAATGGAATTAAAGTTGTGAGCACTAAAAATTTTCCTTTTGGTCCCAAAATGGTCTAAGTTGTAAAAGGGTAAATTTTGAGCAAAATCAACTTTTATTAAAACTTTTCAAAACCATTTTCGAAAATGATCACTGCCTGAGAAGCACAGAATCAGCTCGCAAGATGCACAGCCCTGAATCAAAAGATCATAACTGCTCACAACTGTATTTATCAACCCTTCTACCGCTATACTTGAGATCACATAACCATGCACAGACGATGGACAAAGATGGCCTTATCAAACAAATGGATGAATATGATAGTTGAATTGGAGATGGTTATGGTTGAAACTTCGAGATGAAGTTGCCTACGTATCCCAAGGATGGGGAATTAGGCCTTACGTAGTTCGGTTCAGGTTCACTCAAGTATTAACTCTCTCTTTTGCGCTCTAACTTTTGCCAAAGTTGCCCTTTAGGGTTTTTCAACCTTGCGAGCTCAGTTTTTCTTTATTTCTAATTTTTCATGCTCTAACTTTTGTTTAGGTCGCCCTTCCGGGTTTTCGGCCTAGCGAGCCCCTCAAGGGTAATATTTCTTCAACTTGTCCATATTGATTGGCTGTGAAAACTCCAGGCTATCTAGGTCTATGAGAATAATCGCCCCTCTTGACCTGATAGATTTGATGATATAGGGGGCCAGTCCAATTGGGTCTGAACTTGCCCATAGGGTTGTGGATAAGAGCCCGACTGTCTTTCAGTACCATGTCTTATTCCTTGAGATTTCTGGACTTAACTTTCTTGTTAAATGCCCTGGTAATTCTGCGCTGGTAGCCCTAGACATGATATAATGCCTTCAGTCTTCTCTCATCACATAACATTAACTCCTCAAATCTGCTCTGTTGCCAGTCCGCCTCTGCTATCTGACACTCGGCCATAACTTGCAGCGACGACACTTCAATTTCAATTAGCAGAACAGCCTACATCCCATAGAAGAGAGAATAGGGGGTTGTAGATGTTCGGTTTAAGGTTCTATAGCCCTAAAGTGCGAATGACAATTTATCCGGCCAGTCCCGTATAGGTTTCCACCATCTTCCGCAAGATGTTCTTAATATTCTTGTTGGTGGCCTCAACGGCTCCATTGGTCTGTGGTTTATACGTTGATGACTTGTGAAAAGCCACATTGTATTTCTCAAGTAGATCCACCACCTCTTTCTTGAAGTGTAAGCCATTATCTAATATAATCTCGTTCGGAACTCCATACCGGTAGATGATGTTATTTCTGATGAATTTGGTTACATATGACGCTTTCAATCCAGCAATAGGACTGATCTTTCACCCATTTTGTGAAGTAGTCAATCGCCACTAGGATGAACTCGTGTCCATTTGACCCCTTTGGCGAGACTGCACCGATAACGTCGATTCCTCAAACTGAGAAATGCCCTGGTGAAGTCATATTGTAAAGCTTACGGCGGTATATTCATGAGATTAGCATGGACCTTGGCATTTGTGGCATCGCCATACAAAGCCAATACAATCTTCCTCCATGGTTGATCAGTAATAACCTTGTCTGAGGATCTTTTGGGCTAGCATCATACCATTCATGTGTGCCCCGCACTCCCTTCCGTGGATTAGCCTCCATAAGATGCTTTGATTCCTCTTTCTCCACACACAACTTGTGCATTCCTAAATGACCTCTGTTATACAGCTTACCCTCGAAGATGATAAATTGGACAGCCAGATGCCGTATTCCCCATTTGTCCTTAGCATTTGCCCCTAGTGGATACATCTCCTTCTCCAGAAAATCCCAAATGTCGTAATACCAGGGGTTTTTGTCTTAGACTTCATCTATTACGGCAACAGTCTTTTAGGCCAGCATGTATTTCTGTTCGATGATGATTGGACGCCTCTTACTCCCAGGGGGATATCTACCATAGAAGATAGAGTTACCAAAGCATCAGCGAACCAGTTATTCTCTCTAAGCAGATGCGTAAATGTTAGTTTTTTCAAACCTCGAAATTAGAATATCCAGGGACTGATGGTAAACCTTCATCTTCTCTTATTTGACTTTCTAGTCTCCGTTTGCTTGAGAAACAACCAAATTTGAGTCCTCAACGACATCCAACCTTTTTGCCCTAGTTTTAGGGCAGCTTCTAGACCAGCCAATACACACTTCATATTCCGCTTTGTTGTTGGACACTTTGAACCAGAGTTTGAAGGCTAAGGGTATATGGGAATCATCGGGTGCTATTAGCAACACGCCTATCCCATAACCATATAGATTGGACGCTCTGTCAAAGTACATTGTCTAAGTTTCTTCTTTGACTTGTAGAATGTCTTCATCTAGGAACATGTATTCCGCTGCTTCATCGCCCTCTGCTGGGTGGTCTGCCAGGAATTCCGCTACAGCTCTTTCTTTAACTGACTTAAGTGTAACATATTTGAGCTCAAATTCGGTGAGAAGAAGCAGCTAGCAAGCTAGTGTATCTTGCTTTTCGTACTTCTTTCGAATATGACTAGCCCTACAGTTCGGACTCCCGTGGTTCTGAATCTGATTTCACAAGTGCAATGTGAAATAGATAATCATAAATGAGTTGAAATCCTACAATTCTTTTGAAAAATGGATGTTTGAATCAAATGCCAAAAATAAACTACTTTGCCAGATTATAGAATCGCCATCTAAATATTTTTGAGAAATTTAAGAAACCCGTGACTTGTGCCAACGGCCACTTATCCGTTATCACCAAAGTGTCTTGGCTCGGGAACTTAGGTATGAGAGGGAAAGGTCATGAACTGAGCACCCCCTTGCACCCGATCAAAGATCGGCCTCTACTAATCATGATGTGATTTTTATGTGCATTATATGCTCCTGTTCTGATTATTTAGGCTGACATTACTATGTGACGCACACAAGTATAGACTAATTTTGCAGAAGTTGGAACACTTTGCTTTCATGTTTGTTTGCAAATTATTTTTGATACTCATCATTGGGAAAGGTGAGTTTGTAGGTACATTAATCAATTTATCCCAATTTTAGCAATTAGCCTTCATCTACCGGCATTCAAACAAATATCACTTAAGTACTTAGCCTCATGGAAAACATGCTTGATATGGTAACAATCACACGCAATGCAAGATGCTAAAGCAATAAACGATCACCTAGTACTCCAAGGCAAGCCAAATAAAGAAAAATGATTAGAAAATATGCATGTTCCTAAACAATACAATGTGACTAATGCAACGCACACATTTATGCAATTTTTATAGGCTTGACTATAAGCATGGTATATGATTCAATTCAAGACATGTGATAAATCATGTTTTCAAGCAATGAAATTGACATTGACATTGGTTAGTATGATGAGTCGAGCCGAAATGCATGTGAGACAAATGTATGCAAACATGAAAATGCTAAGTAAACATGATGCTCTACGCTACCATCGTAAGCAGGTAAATAAAAGAAAGAAAGAAATGGGAGATGGAAGACATACACGTTATTACATATTTTTCCCTCACGCAGGAGGGTGCAGATAAGGGTCCAAATGTCTGGATTAACTAATTATTACAAAACCATACGAATAAATTGAACTAAAACTAGCTAAACTAATTTAATTAACTACTTATTACAAAGTTGGAACAAATAATAAATGAATAGCTAAATAAGAATTATATCAATAATAATTGCAACAAGGACAATAAGAATTATTTACAACAATACAAAAATACTATTAAGAATAGTAATATAAGAAACCATGAGTCATCGCATGCACAGTGCCCAGAAGCAGCTCTGTCTGCCCAGACTACTCTGCTTCACCGTCAGCCACTGCCCTTTATTTCTACCAAAAAGCTCACTGCTTACCAAACATTGGGAGCTGGTCGGCCCCAAATGAGATCTGGCTGGTCCAAAATAGTGTTGGCTGGCACTAAATTTTATGCCAAAAATTGTTTTGTGCTCTGAGGTGAGAACAATGCAGATAGAGCCTTTCTAGGCCCTGTTTGTCCTTTCTGTCCCTCTTTATCATGGAAAACTCAAGAGAAGGACAAATTTGCATTCGAAACCATCAATTAGCACAAGTTGATGGCTTGATGATCCCAACCATGTTTGGACAAAATTGATAAATGTGATGAAAAACCACCCTTCCCTTCTATCATGAAGGCTCAAAGAGGAAAGTAGACACTCTCCAAGTCTTATCAACATATCATATATTGATACGTGACAATTCTCGGAACAATTGACTCGGCATAACGTCCGGTCAAATCCAACCAACTTTAAGCATTTCCTTTATGTCGGTTTAGTTCATTTTAAGCCAATTTCATTAATCTTTGCCATTCTTTAGTCAATTTGTCCAAAGTGATGTTAAGTCCACCAAATGAGAAAAAAAGGTCAAACGAGAAGTAATATGGGACTAAGCATGAAAGAGAGCCTATGCCTTGATGATGAACCTCCGTAGAGATTAAGCCATTGAGCATAGGTCTCGTTCCCATGTCTTGAATAACCATTAATCGGTTGAAGTAACTCTCAAAACCAAACAAAAAAAGAAAAGAGAGAGGTGGCAGAAATGATCACATGAATTTGATTATTTAATATGGGACTCTTGACGTGAAAATTAAACAAAGAAAAGCTATCAAAGCTTGTGTGACACAACAAAACAAGCTAGATATGAAGACTTACAACACAACAAGCTAGACATTCAAAGCATACACTAATTAAATAAATTACAATAGCCCTAAAACAACCCCTAATATGCAAAAAACAGTGGCTAAAAATCATGCTAAAGAGCATAAAAAGGTAGGAAAGAACAAGGCAAAGCAAGGCGAATGAACAAAAACTAAGAGAGGTGGCTATCCTCTCCATTTTTGAGACCTCAAACCATGTTTTTCAGCCTTTTCTAAACTCTAAAAATCAGTTTAAAAGGCAAAGAAAAGAGTGTAAACAAGGGTGTGTGTTATGAAGTAGAGTGCAAGAAAGGGGGTTAACCCTTTCTACCCTTTGGTAGCCATTCAAACCCAAATTTCAACACTTGAAATAGAATCAAAACAATACAAAAACACAAGAAATAAACAAAGAAAGACAGAAATGAAAGCAATACAAAGGTGGTGAGCTTATACCTCTTGAAGAAGGTAAACTCTTGTTTGTGAACCAAACTTGGTCCAAGCACACTCTCAAGCTTGAATTGTGACTTACAAAGCTCAACCAAGGTTCTAAGTTCTTGTTCTAAGGTTGTCTATGGTGGATAGATAAGTACAAGGATGATCAAATATCTCAAAGGTAACTTGCACAAGAAGAAGGAGATCTTAAGGGTTATTTAGCTTCTATGAAATTTTTCCAACCTCTAACACTGAGATATATGCTTGTATTTATAGAATTTTAGCAAGATAGGTCATAAATATCTTCAAAAATGGACAGTTGGCCCATTTCCGCCCAGAATAGTGTTTCTCGTTATCGAGAGCCAGCCGGCTCCAAATAGCTACGGCTGGCTCCCAATGGGGTACGGCCGGCTCCCAATGCTCTCCATTGTTCCATTGTTTTAAACTCAATGTAGGGAGGCCTAATGGTCAAAAATGAATTTCTGGGGTAAGAATAGTATGAATGTGAAAGGTTTGGAATTGGTTTTGGAGCGCGAGCTCACGTTGCTTCGTTGAGAATTTGAATCACAATCAGCACAACTTCATCATCGAGTGCACATGACAAAGTGTCCAAGTCTTGCGGGCGGTCAAAAATGGGGTGTCTACAGTTGCCCCTCTTTGAGAGATCTCGAAGTCATGAAATGACATGAGTGAATGTCAAAGCCTAGAGACGACCCATTTGACAAGGCCGTAAGACTTGGGCAAGAAAACAAATCAAAATACAATTATCAAAGGTTGAACCCGAAGGTTGCCTACGTATCCCTTTGCAAGGAATCAAACCAACACAGTTCAAGGTCAAGGTATGCAAGAAACATAACTTATGATCATGCAATGAAACAAATGCAATGAAACAAGAATGTAAATAACAACTGACAATGCTATAAACAAAAGTAGGTATGCAATGTCTGAACGAAAGCAGAACAACCCAAGCCACATCTCACACAGAATGAGGTAAGTAAACAAACACGGGGACAAAGAAAGTGCGAACCAAACCATGTCCCATGCAGGAAAGACACCAGCCTACCTACGTCTCACGTAGGGAAGGTGGAGGGCGATGTGAACATCGAGCGCACCCCCAGTTTTAACCGAAGAACTCGAGATCCTAATGCATCTCACGTGAAAGGAGGAAAGGTGGTGTGAACAGATAGGTGCATTTGCTATTTTTAACCCAGTTGAACAATCCTAAACGTATCTCACGTGAAAGGAGGGCAAGTGGTGTGAACAAACAGGTGCACCTGCTGTTTTTTAACCGAGTTGAACAATCCTAACGCGTCTCACGTGAAAGGAGAAGGGGTGGTCTGAACAAACAGGCACACTTGTTATTTTTAATCGAGGAAAACAATCCTAACGCGTCTCGCGCGAAAGGAGGAGAAGTGGTGTAAACAAACAGGTGCACCTGCTGTTTTTAACCGATGAAAACAATCCTAAGCATCTCACGAGAGAGGAGGAGAGGTTTGGATTAATGAAAGAGCAAACAGATCTTCAACACTTGGTAAAGCGAAATTATCTCATCTCGGAGAAGGCCTCAAAAAATGAAGCCCACAAAGATAACTCAAATCAAGGTAAAAGGACAAAACACGAATTTAACGAAAATTCGACCATGAATTTCAACAAACTAAACAAACAAAGCTTCATAAAAGTGAGATAATCAAAACAATCTTCGATTTTTTCTTTATTTTTTCAGCAAATTGGCCTAATCTACAATCCCTGAAAGAATATACAGAACAAATTATGAATTTGAAGCAAACATAAACTACAAAACAATTGAATGAAATAATGAAACAATTTACGAAATAAGCAACAAAACCAAACCAAAAAAGGAAAAACAAAACTCTCTATTTTTCCTTATTCCCTTTGTTTTCCTTTTCTTTCAACTGTTTTGTTCCTATTTTTTTTTACACCTTCCTACAACCAAATCAAGGCCCCACACTGAGATACACTGAGATAAAAAAAAAAAAACTGAACTGCGTTCCATTTAGAGTCGGCTGGTACCCCAAAAAAGTATGGCCGGGCTCCAATAGTGCTGGCCGGCTCACGATGGTGGCATGGACAGAATCGGTAAAACCACGTCCGTGGTTGCTTTAAAACAATTTGGGCCCTTCATTTCATACACACCCACCTCTGAAAAACTTCTCCCTCTCTTTCTAGGATCCTCTGCTCGCTAGATTTTCTCCCATCGTATTACCCAACGGTTCTTGTAAAATTTTCTTTGAAAACCCTTATAATCCTTTACTTTTTGGACCGATTGAAATTTGATTCAATTGAGTTTTGGGTTTCTCTTAGTTTTTTGGCTCATTTTGACAATTTTTCCTTGCGATTTCCTCTACCCCCTCTTGATTTTCAACTTTTTCTTCATTTTCTCTCTCCTAGGGCTTGGATTTGGGGTTTTTCACCTAATTTCACATTTCCTTCAGTTTTTCCCTTAGTTTCCTTATTTTTCTCTTCATGGCTAGCGGTGAACTCCCCATCCCTGACCTCATTGTTGATATTGGAGCTATCCGAGACGAGGGTATAGAGGCCGAGGATGTCCCTCCCATTCCTGAGCTGGAGTTGCCTCCTCTTGCCGATAAACCATTTGATGTGGCCACCTACCAGCCACATACATACATTCTGACCCCAAGCGGTATTCTGTGATTTGAGGGCCTTATCCCAGGGATTGACAAGGACATCCTACTACGGGAGCCCATCAAGCACTTGTCCGCTGATTCCTCTACAGTAAGCACTATTCTTGTCTTGTTTGAACATATTTGAATTCCTTTCAAGGTACTTCAGCTACTGACAACATTCCCATACTACAGGTGATGGCCAAGAGGATTAGAGGTTACGGGTCTATTTCTGGCCCCAGGCATTGGTACGAGAGCCTCCCTGCGGAGGTTCGTGCATTAGTCGACGCGGCTGGCTTCAGGCCCTTTTGCCTAGGACTGGTGCAGATAAGGGCTGACCTATTTCTACACGGGGCCCTGGTGGAGCAATGGTGGGACACCACAGACTCGTTCCATTTCTTATCGATGGGGGAGATGACTCTGACCCTGTACAATTTCGTGATGCTCACTGGTCTGCAGGTCGGAGTTGGTGGCCCGATCCCCTTCGATCCTGATATGGCATAGTGGAGGGCCGCACAGCTTTATCTCCTTGGAGCGATCCCAGACACTGCTGGTTGTGGGATGGTGAGGTATAGTTGGTTCTTGGAGCATTTTTTTGACCTTTAGCTAGCTACTCCAGAGGAGGTAACCAAGTATGCTCACGGATTTCTTCTATATCTCCTCGGTACTTACCCTGTTTGGGAACAGGGAAAATACTATGGGGCTTTATCTCTTAGGAGCACTGGTGCATCTGCATCGGGTGAAAGAGTATGACTGGGTTGGCGCCGGCCTAGCTACCCTGTACTACTATATGAGCTCCGCATCTTGCCGCAAGGCGGACTTACTTGGCGGCTATTGGCGAGTTTGGGAGGTGCACCTCATACGTCTTCTTTTTGGTTTGCTTTTTCATTCCCTATTTATGTCATCTGCTTTACTTATTCATTGACATATCCCATTATTGCAGCTGTGGGTTTATACACCTTTCACCTCTCTTGCCCTGGTTCTCGTACGGCCACTTGAGTTGTCAGTCCCTTATTTTCGGTACTACAACTCTTAGTTTGAGTGTCGTTGGCACGTAGACTGAGATTTCCCTTATTTTCGCCGCTTCTTTGACACCGTCACCACAGATCAGGTAACAATACTAGCCTTTAACTTTAACATACTGTGTGCATACTACATTGTTTCCATACTGTTGTTTCCATACTGTGTGCATACTACATTGTTTCCATACTGCACTGTTTTCATGCCGTTGTTTCCATACTACACTGTCATTCTCATACTGACTTTTCCATATTGCACTGTTATTCTCATACTGTTGTTTCCATACTGCACTGTTGCTCTCATACTATTTATACTCCTGACATTGACCACTTGCTTTGGCATATTCTGTTCACAGGTTGATTGGCACCCCTGGGTGGGCTTCCCCCAGGCTTCGAGGGTGATTTATGCTGCTACACGAGAGGCTTCGGTAGGGCATACTACTTGGGGAAGCGGTTCCTCCTCCAGACTCGACGCCAGGGCTGATCCTGATGTTCCACATCCTCTTCCTCCCGATATGAGGATTCTCGATGATCTTCACGATAGACCCTAGATTGACTTCCTTATGTTGGGGGAGGACGGTGATAGATACCACGAGGCTAGCGATTTCACTACATTCTTACAGACCCGGGTGATGGCGCCTCTAACCAAGGATGTGGCCCGTTGTAGCTCGACTTTTTGCTCTCCTTTCGGAAGACGACTAGCCCTACAGTTCGGACTCCCGCGGTTCTAAATCTGACTTCACAAGTGCAATATGAAATAGATAAACACCAAAGAGTCCAAATCTGGCAAATCTTTTGGAAAATCGATTTTGAATCAAAATGCCAAAAATAGACTGCTTTGCCAGATACAGAGTCGCCATCTAAATGTTTTTAGGAAATTTAGGAAACCCATGACTCGTGCCAAAGGCCACATGTCCGTCATCACCAAGATTGTCTCGGCTCGGGAACTTACGTACAAGAGGGGAAGGTCATGAATTGAGCACCTCCGCTCACCCGACCAAAGATCGGCCTCTACTAATTATGATGTGAATCTTATTTACATTATATGTTCTTGTTCCGATTATTAGGCTAACCTTACTATGTGATGCGCATACAAGTATTGACTATTTTGCCAAAATTGGAACATTTGATTTCATGTTTGCTTTTTGAAAAGAGTTTGTGAATGTGCCACTTAAAAAAGTGGGCTCAAATATACATTAATCAAACTATCCCAATTCAAGCAACTAGCCTTCATCCATAGGCATTCAAACAGTTTATCATTTAAGCACTTAGCCTCACAGTGAACATGCTTGACATGGCAATACTAACATACAATATAATATGCTAAAACAAATAAAAGCTTACCTAGTACTCCAAGCCAAAAAAAAAAAAAAATAACAAAGTTAGAATAATGCATGATCCTAACTATGCACTATGACTAATGCAATGCATGTGATATGCAATTACTAGGCTCAGCTATAATATGGCATATGACTCAATTTGATAGCATGCAGTATAAGCATGTATTCAAAGAAGTATTAACTAACAATGCAAGTTAGAATAATGAACAGAGCCTCGGTGCATGCAAGACAATGGATGTAAGGCATGAAAGATGCTAAACAAAACATGATGTCCTAAATTAACTATCATAAGCAAGTAAGTAAAAGGGAGAAAGACGTGGGGTTGGAAGACATATACATTATTACAAATGTGCCCTCGCACAGGAGGGTCTGAATGAATTAACTAGCTATTATAAAACAAATTAACTAATTATTACAAACTGACTATTCTAGCTAGTTATTACAAAACCAATAACACTAACTAATTAGTTACACTAATTAATTAATTATAAATTAGAACTAACTAATTAATTGCTACATGAATTAATTCATTAGCTAACGATGCTAAGCTAACTAAATAGCCCCAGGAAGCGAGGAATGCACATGCATGCACGGATTTTCACCCCAAAAATCTCACTGTTCTGCTGCCAGAATGCTTCTATTGCACAGTAGAACATCTTTCACCTCATCATCTGCTCTACTCTATTCCAAAAAAGGTTGCTGCTCAATTTGACAAAAGTGGTCGGCAGGCCCAGAAGTGCTGCCCTGCCGACCATAAATGGTAGCCTACCATTTAGAAATAGTAGCCTACTGGCCACTAAAGCTTGGTCCCTCTTGCTGCAATAGAAAGCATACAGAGCAAGAACATGGTATTCTCAAGGTATGTTTGTACACTTTACCCCTCCTTATTATCAAAACAGCTCAAAGGAGTGCCAAGCTCAATTCACAAGCCATCAATCGATGTAATTTCATTACATGATGGCCAATGAACCAAGGTGTAGAATTTTAATAAATGCACAAGAATAGACTCTCAAAACCCCCTCCCTATCATGAATTGATTAAGGGAAGTGGTTGATATTGACTCTTGAATCGTTTACATCACTAACAAGTATGAAACGACTCAAGACTAAATGGGTTCAATTAACATCCGATTGAACCCAAACTTGATTATTATTTTGCATCACTTTTAATTCTAATTTTATTACTTCATTTTAATTACCAACAATTCCTTAACCAATTAAGTCCAAAAGTGATCTTTAAGTCCTCTAATGGAAAGGAGTACTGAACCAAGAGTTGTTTTAGGAATGAGAGAAGTGTCATGCCATTGGTAATGAACCCCCAAAGGGATTAAACCATTAAGCGCAAGACCTCAATCTCATGCTTTAAACAAGCAACTAGTTTGAACCAACTTTCAAAGCAAAGAAAAGCCAAGAAAGGAGAGAGGTTGCAGAAGTGATTTAGACATGAAAATAAGCATGAAAAGCCATAAACAAATGCTATCAACTCAAATAGGATGGTAGCTAAGACCTAAACCACCAAGTTTATGAGGACAATTACACTACAAGCATACAATACAAAGCTCAAATGCAATGAACAACTAAAAACAGTCTTGAAACAGTGCTAAATTAGTCCTAAAACATGCTGGAATTAAGACAAAAATAGCTAGAACAATGAGCTAAAACATAGAGCATGTTAAGCTAGTAAACAAGAACAAGGAGAGGAGGCTACCCCCTCCATTTTTGGGACTTCAAAACATTATTTTAGCCACTGAAAAAACTCTTAGATTTAGTATTAAAAATCTCAAAAAAGGTGGACAAAGAGGTGGGAAACACAAGGGCAAAAGCCTAAGAAATTAGGTACAAAGAAGGGTGATCCACCCCTCTACCCCTAATGGCCTTAAACAACAAGTTTTAGCCCAAAAATACAGAGTTTAAATAGCCCAAAAATAGTCTAAAACAGTAGGCAAAATAGCAAATAAAGCAAAGCAACAAGCGAAGACTTATACCTCTTGAAGAGGAGAACCCTTTCCAAGTGTTAAACCAACACTTACACACGCTCAAGAACTCAAAATAGGTTCAAAAGTACCTCAGCTCAAATACCAAAAGGTTTGGTTTAGAGCGTATAGGCAAAAGCTTGCAAAAGCTTAGGAATTTACAAGAGAGAGAGAATTTTGCTCCATAATGTTCAACCCCCAAAAATGGAAGGGGAGGTCTCCTATATATAGAAAAACATGAAACTCCCTCAGAAATATCAATACATACACGTGTAGGCAGGTGCATGCATCTGTGCAAACAGTTGGCACAGTTAGCCAAAATATCTGCCAAAACACATAAGTGGCCGGTAGCCCACATTTGTGGCCGACAACCCACATTGGTGGCCGGCAACCCACAGTGGTGGCGGGTAGGTCCCAAGGTTTTTTAGGCTTGAAAAACTTTGGTTTTGGTCCAAAAACAAGGCAAAAAGGTGTGTAGGGTTAGAAGGCTCAAAGCTGTGGCATTTTGCTGAGGACTTCAAGCACTTGACAAGCATATACAAATTCATCATTAGGTGCACAAGCGGTGGCGCCAAAGTCGTGAGGGCAGTCAAAAATAGGGCGTCTATAGTTGCCTCTCTTTGACAGAACTCGAAGTCATGAAATGACGTGAGTGAATGTTAAAACCCGAAGACCTATTTTGACAAGGCTATAAGACTTGGGCAAACAATCAAGATAGAAATTGAATGGTTGTGCTTGCAAGCTGCTTATGTATCCCTTTGCAAGGAATCAAACCAACGTAGTTTTGGGGCAAGATGCAAATGATATGCACAAAGAACACTTTCAAAGCTGGACTCACACACTTCGCGAAGTCGGTTATTTTGAAAACTCATGATCATGCAAGATGATGCAATAAGCAATAGCAGATGCACTAAGCAATAACAACATAACAACATATGAATGAGCAACTTCAAGCTTAAAACCAACACAGGTTCCATGCAAAAAGATCTAAAACACTCTAACCACGCCAAAACGTGAGACGAGGAAAGAAAATACTGCTCAGGGTTGCGTTTCACGCATCTTAAGAAACTGAGAAACAAAAAATCACTCGGGGCCCCGTTTCACGTGTCCCAAGATGAAAACCGCTCAAGGTCGTGTTTCACGCTCCTGAGATAAAAGAAAAATTGCTCGGGGTTACGTTTCACGCGTCCCGAGATAAAACCCGCCTAGGGCCGCACTTCACGTGTCCTGAAATAAAAGCAAAACCGCACAGGGCCGTGGTTCATGCGTCTAGAGATAAAACCCGCCCAGGGCCACGCTTCACACGTCTTGAGATAAAAATAAAACCACTCGGGGCCATGCTTCACGAGTCTCGAGATAAAACCAGCCCAGGGCCGCACTTTACGCGTCTTGAGATAAAACCCGCCTAGGGCCGTGCTTCACGCGTCCTGAGATAAAAGCAAGGGTACGAGACTGTACCACAAATACACAATGAAATGAAAGTGTGCGATAGATGCACAAAATGAACAAGTACGATAGATGCACAAAGTGAGCAAGTGCGATAGATGCACAAAGTGAACAAATGTGATAGATGCACAAAGTGAACATGATTACAAATCAATACAGTGACAATGCATGTTCCATGCAAGATAAACAACCGATGTATGATGTTAGTCGAAAGCATGTTCTATGTAAGAAACAAGATGTACATTCTATGCAAAACTAAAAGCATATTCTATGCATGAATCATGAATGATGCAGGACACGCGTGCAACATAAGTATATGTGAAAATGCATATTCCATGCAATAGAAGAAAACAAACATGTAATTTGACAGAACGAATAAAAACAATATTCGGTGACAACCTTTGGCTTACCTCTCGGAGGCTTTGCAACATGCTAAAAAAGGATAAACCCTATTCATTTTGGCAAGTGGAGAACATTTGCACACTAAAACGTAGTTTCTAGCTCCCTTAGAATGAATCTGGACCCAAAAGAGAACCTTCCATACACTGCTTGGGGAACAGAGGCACAAAATAGCACCAGGCCATAGATGAGGACCATCGGCCACCTGCCGGCCACAAGGGAAGGCCACCGGCCACCTGCCGGCCACCCTTGCCATTTTAGGGGCAGAAAGGTCCTTTTGCCTCGGGTCTTTAAATATACACATCCACACTTCATTTGCACACACACCCAAGTCCGAAAATCCTCCCTTTCTCTCTCTAGGTGCTTTCTCTCTCTAGATTTTCACTTTATACGTGTTTTTCAACGCCCCATGCAAACTTTATTCATGAAACCCTCTTGATTCTTTACACTTTGAACCAATCAAATTTTGATTTCATCATTTTTCTTGAGTTTTCACCACTTTAGGCTTGTTCCCCTCGAATTGCTCTTGGGTTCTGTGAACTTTCTCAGGTTTTGACTTTTTCTTCCATTTTCTCTCTCCTAGGGCTGACTTTTTCTAAATTTATCCTCTTTTCTCCGTTTTTCTTCATTTTCACCCATTTTTCACCCACTTTCCAGATGGTGGATGATATACCTCATGATGGAGCTCCTCCTGAGGTTCCACCTCTATTATCACCCCATATTAAGGTTGAGGAGCCGATGATCGTCGAGGCCGGTAAGGCGGCGGAGGGCATCGTAGCTGATCTTGAGTTGGAGTTTGTTCTAGAGCTCAAGCCAGAGCCCGAGCCAGAGACACTACCGTTGGAGGTACGCCCCTTTGATCCCCTGACTTATCATTCTTGCACACACATACTACCGCTTGGAAGCATCAGACACTTCAGCGATTTCATTGGTGGCCTACCAGAGGATCTTCTACTGAGGGAGCCAAACTTCCATCTTTCTTTTAGCGCTATTGAGGTACCAACTCTATTTTCATGCTTTCCTGTCTTTTCTTTAACTGTATTTCTTACGCTGCCTTTTATCTGAATGCTCTTTTATCACTGTCTTTTATCACTGTCTTTTATCTACCTCACATTTTCTCTGCCACAGGGGGACTCCCGTGCTTATAGGGGGTATGGGGCGACGACAACGAGAGACTGGTATGATGAGCTTCCTCCAGAGGTCCGTGACCTTGTCGATGAGGCCAGCTTTGGCCTATTCTACTCCAGACTGTCATGTCACATAGCGAGCCAGGCCATTCTCAGAGCATTGGTGGAGAGGTGATGGGACACCACCAACTCTTTCCACCTCTCTACTGCTGGGGAGATGATGAAAACTCCCTACGACTTTGCCATGCTCACAGGCTTAGGAGTAGGGGGTGATCCAATCCCCTTCGACATGGACGTGGGTGAGTGGGAGGCAGCATAGATACACTTGCTTGGAGTGTGCCCACCTCTATACAGACCGATGATGGTGAGGTACAGTTGGTTCGCCGAGCACTTTCACGGGAGCAAGCCCGAGACATCGGAGGAGGTGGAGCAGTATACCCGGGGCCTTTTGATCTTCCTTCTCGGTACCACCTTGTTTTCGAATAGGTGGAACACCGTAGGCTTATATTTACTGAGCGCTCTCGTGACCTTACCCCGGGTTCAATTCTATGATTGAGAAGGAGCTTGCCTCGCCACACTTTATGGTTACATGAGCTCCACTTCCCGCATGAGAAAAGAGTGGGTTGGAGGCTACTGGAGATCCTGTGAGGTATACACCACACTGTTCCACTTTTGCACTTTCCGTTCAATATCTGTTCATACACTGTGCATTTTGCTTTGCACTTTCTATATCTGTTCATACATTATGCTTTCTTCTTTGTACTTTCTACTTCATATCTGTTCATGCATTGTGATAACCTCACTATCCTTTCCTTACAATTATGGGTTTATGCCTATTTCCCAGCCCTGGCTCTAGAGCCTATAGATGAGATTCCCCCGGTAGTGTTGTATTTACGTCGGTATGACGGCTGGTGCCGACGTCGGAGCCATGACGACAAGACCTTCACCTTCTACCGTCGATACTTCAACACGGTGGCTGTTGACGAGGTAAATCGAAACTCATAGTCATTTCTGCTTTACTACTATTCTGATTCATATTTTGACATCTGATGACAACTAACAAATCGTATATTCCCCGTTTGCAGATTACATGGCAGCCTTGGGCGACGATGTCGGCTGGTGTGAAGGACAAGTACGCTGGGGCCTAGGCTATATCCTGATTCCAGATTTTGCTAGAGGGCCCAGTCTGCCGAGCCTAGTTTTTGAGTGAGCGGTTTATACACCAGATCGTAGGCTCGCCCAATTCGGTTATTCCCATGCCACTACCACCGCCAGCGTCCATGAGGACAGCAGATAGCATGCTTGTTGAGGCGAGCATCCAGTTCATGGTGGGCCTAGATGCTGACTTCTTCCGAGCGGAGGGCGACTACGCGACGTTCATCCACACTCATCTCATGCCCCCCTTGACCGGTGTTCGCGCGGGCGAGGCAGCAAGTGCTCCTATAGTCGGTAAGGCTACTCAGAAGGCCGAGGCCGGTATTAGAGGGGCCCTTCTTGTTGGACAGCTTACCGGTTGGCCAGAGATTCTCATTATGCTCACATGTTAGCGGCCGACTGGAACAGCCTACTAGATTCCGATTAAGCCAGCAGAGGCAGGGCACGGGTATGTTAGAGCTCGAGGCGCACCTTAGGGAGGGACCTCACTCTTCAATTTGCACCCCACATTTTCCACTGTAGATATTGATTATTCTAGATATTGATCAGCTAAATGCACTTGTAGGCACCTACGGAGTATACAGAGAGCCTCCTTGAGCTGGTTGTCTATTTGATCGATATGGTGCAGAGGAGAGAGACACTGCTTGGTCTCCACGTTATTCAGGTACTTTCCTCTATTTTAACATGAATTACTAACACTGTTGTGCACAACACTATCATATTCCCACTGATACATTGGCACTTCCACTGTAATCTTCCCCAAACTGCACTGATACACTGTACTCATACTTTATCTGGTTTTTGCATAATGCTTATTTTGCATACTATGCCTGTATCTGATACACACATTGTAGCTGATATGTTGACAACTGTTTTTTCTAGATTTTGAGGGCACCAGTGGCAGCAGCAGTAGCAGCAACAGCAGTAGCAGTACCGGTATCACCTCCTCTAGCAGTAGGGAAGAGAAAGAGACAGGCCCCAGCATCTGGCCAAGATGTACGGTGCGGTTGAGGCAGGGATAGGGGTACCCGAGGCTGGAGCAGTCCCTCAAAGCCCGTTTTGAGTAATGATAATGCCGAGACCAGCGACTCCGAAGAGGCAGCAAGTCGACATTCCAAATCATCTGAAAGCGGGGATGGTGATGCTAGCTCAAGGTCCGGGAGCGGAGATGATGCTGAGGCTAGCTCTGCAACAGGGAGCGGAGACAATGAGACCAGCTCTGGCTCAAAGTCTGACTCTGATGGCGGTGCTGATAGAGACAGTGCCCTTGAGTCCCTTTCGAGGAAGAAGACGAAGAGGGCTTCTCGAGCTTGAGGCGACTGGAGCCGATTTTTTGTACTTTTTGCTTAGTTTTATTTCATTTGGTAGCTTAGCATATGTATAGCTTCAGATAGGTTTTACTTTTTCTTTTGAAACTTGTACTCCCTTTTGTAAAAACCATGATTGGAATAAAACCTTGCAATTTTTATAAAAAGTGTTATTATTTTTGCATCATGAGCACCATATTTGCATAAAATGGAAATGGAATTGAGTTTGCAACGAGAACGCTTGATTGAAAAAAATGTTCTTAATCGGGTAATGAGCCGACCAACAACCAAAATATGAAATACAACTTGATAAGCAAAGAAAAAACAACTCAAACACAGATATACACACTTGCTAAAACGAAAAGACTCAAAACAAGACCTCAAAAGACAAAGACCAAGATAAAATTAGGCTGCCAACACTACCGGATCCAGAAGTGGATGGCAGGCCAAGAAAAGTGGGTTGCCGACCACAAAAGTGGTTTGCCAGCCAGGAGAAGTGGCCTGCCGGCCACTAATGTGAAGAACCACCAGGAAGCTGACAGTTGGCCTCCACTACATCCTTATCTTCTATAAAAGGTCCTCCTTTGTGATTTCTTCTCCAGGACCGCATTTTAGCTGTTGTTTCTTCCATAAATGGAGATATTCCTTGCCGAGAAGCTCACGGATTGGATAGCCACTTTAGACGACACAGAAAAGGTAAATTTCTGGGGTTTTGGCATTGATGCACTTTTTTCGTTGAGCCACACTCCACTTTGCTTTTCGTTTCTCCATGCCGCAGCCCGATGCTGGGACCCAATTACGCATGTATTTCGCTTTGAAACACAGGAAATGTGCCCGACTCTTAAAGAATTTTGGGCATTGATGGAAACCTAGCGCGATGAGGAAATCATGCCTTAGCCTCATTTTGGCCACGCCCAAGCTTTGGGATAGATGTGTGGGCTCACTTTGCATGAAGCTCGATCTTTGGCCTATGAGGGAAGCTGGATATACTCGGCTTGGGTCACCGATTTTTTTACATCGGTGATAGAGGAGACCTTCTCTGGCAAGGTTTTCGGTAACATGCCCTTTTTTTATGTATGCTTGTACATTTCCTTCTTGCCCCTAGTTACGGCGGGACTAGCATTCGATTGATCAAAGTGGCCCACTGTCTGAAAGAAGGTAAGAGTTGCATTGGTTTGGCACTGGCCGAGACCTTGATGGGTTTAGATGCTTTTCATTAGCGAAAGACCACCAGATTTGCAGGGAGTCCACTACTTCTTCAGGTATTGTGTTCCCACCCTTTTTGATATGTGTTTCTCATATCACTTGGCACTCATGCTTTATTTTCTCTCAAAGCCCTTTCTTTACTTTTCTCTCCACGCGCATCTCTCTATTCTTTAGTCTATCTTATTTTCATCCCTTTCTAGGTGTGGCTCATGGATAAGCTAAATGTGGTGGACCCTTGCCCTGAGTATTCAGCCTGAGCTTATTTCTTCTGCTAACGACTAGTGGACTTTCCCAATGAGGGTTGGTGGTGCAACTAGACGTGCAACAGATCTGCAACTGACGTAGCTTGGCGTTGCCTCTGGGTTCATCTGACTGAGATGAGTTATAGCATGACTCAGCAGCCTGCTATATAGTTGACTGGCCTTACACACTGCGTGTTCTACTTTTCCTTCCGGTTTAGACACTAGTTTGGGCATGATCAAACCCGTCCAGAGGAGGGGGTAGAATACCCGGCTTCATTCCCGGTTTGTGCTTCACACTTGGCTAGGTACCTCACTGCCTGGAGGACGAGAGAGCTTCTGGCCCCTGCTCCTAGTTTCAGTTATGTCCTTTCTGGCAAGTGCTTGGCTTGGCTCAAGGATGAGGCACAAGTCGGGCCCACTTTGGCTACAGAAGCTTCCGCAAGCACTAGTAGAGGACATAGGAGACCTGACTCGCCTATGCCCCTAGTTTATTGCTTTGATATTTCTTTTCAAGTTTTTATGATTTAAAAGCAACTTTGATTTGTATCGGAGAGTTGGAGAACTTTATGTTGAAATCAATGGAATTAAAGTTGTGAGCACTAAAAACCAAAAATGGTCTAAGTTGTAAAAGGTAAATTTTGAACAAAATCAACTTTTATTAAAAATTTTCAAAACCATTTAAAAAAATGATCACTACCTAACACACGCGGAATTGATCCTCAAGATGTACAACCCCAAATCAAAATATCATAACTCCCCCTGCTTGAATACTACTACTGCTCTACATTATAACCAGCTCTTCTTCCCAGGATGAAGATCACAACCAAGCTCTCAGATAATGGACAAAAATGACATGATCAAACACATGGATAGGACAGTTGAATTGGAGATGGTTACAGCCAAACTTCAGGATGAAGTTGCCTACGTATCCCAAAGATGGGAATCATGTCTTACGTAGTTCGGTTCGAGTTCACTCGAGTATTAACTCTCTCCTTTTATGCTCTAACTTTTGCCAAAGTCGCCCTTTAGGGTTTTCAACCTTGCGAGCTCAGTTTTTCTTTATTTCTAATTTTTCATGCACTAACTTTTGTCTAGGTTGCCCTTCCGGGTTTTTGCCCTAGCAAGCCTCTTAGGGGTAATATTTCTTCAGGGGTAGTATTTCTTCAACTTGTCCATATTGATCGGCTTTGAAAATTCCAGGCCATCTAGGTCCATGAGAATAACTGCCCCTCCTAACCAGATAGCTTCGATGATATAAGGACTAGTCCAATTGGGTCTGAACTTGCCCCTAGGGTCATGAATGGGAGCTTGGTTGTCTTTCAGCACCATGTCCCCCTCTTTAAGATTCTGGGACTTAACTTTCTTGTTAAAAGCCCTAGCAATTCAACTTTGGTAGCCCTGAACATGATACAATGCTTTTAGCCTCCTTTCATCAAACAACATTAGCTCCTTAAATCTGCTCTGTTGCTAGTCCGCCTCCGCTATCTGACACTTAGCCATAACTCGCAGCGACGGCTCTTCAATTTCAATTGGCAAAACAGCTTCTATCCCGTAGACGAGAGAATAAGGGGTTGCCCCTGTAGATGTTCGGATTGAGGTTCTATAGCCCTAAAGTGCGAACGACAGTTTATTTGGCCAGTCCTTATAGGTCTCAACCATCTTATGTAAGATGTTATTGATATTCTTATTGGCGGCTTCAACAGCTCCATTGGTTTGCAGCCTATATGTGGATGACTTATGAAAAGCCACATTGTATTTTTTCAACAAGTTTATCACCTCTTTCTTGAAGTGGGAGCCATTATCTGATATGATCTTGTTTGGAACTCCATAACGGCAGATGATATTATTTATGATAAATTTGGCCACATGTGATGCCTTCAACACTGCATAGGACTGAGCTTCCACCCACTTTGTAAAGTAATCAATCGCCACCAAGATATATTCATGCCCATTCGACACTTTTGGCGTGACAGCACCGACAACATCAATTCCCCAGATAGAGAAAGGCCATGGCAAAGTCATGTTGTACAGCTTTGACGGTGACATATTCATGCGATTGGCATGAATTTGACATTTGTGACATCGCCACACAAAACCAATACAATCCTCCTCCATGGTGGACCAGTAATAACCTTGCTTGAGAATCTTCCGGGCTAGCATCACTTCATTCATATGCGCCCCGCATTCTTCGCCGTGGATAGCCTCTATAAGGTGCTTTGATTCCTTTTCTTCCACACACAACTTATGCATTCCTAGATAACCTCTTTTATACAACTTACCCGCGCAGATGATAAATTGGACGACTATTCGCTGTATTCTCCATTTGTCCTTGGCATTTGCCCCTGGTGGATATGTCTCCTTTTCCAGGAAGTTCCAAATATTGTAATACCAGGGGTTTTTGTCTTGCACTTCATCTATTGTGGCAATAGTTTCATAAGCTAGTGTGTATTTTTGTTTGATGATAATCGGACACATCCGGACTCCAAGTGGGAGGTCTACCATAGAAGATAGAGTTGCTAAAGCATCAGCGAACCTGTTGTTCTTGATGAACTTCTAAATTATTTCATTGAATGAATTGATAGTACATCAGTGTGTGTATATATATACAAGAACTACCAATGGTTATACAACTATACAACTATATCTATCTAATTAATAAACCAACTAACTCTTCTAACAAACATATCTTCCAACTGAATCTGGTAAAGAGGTTACACAGTGAATACGTGTACTCTCTATCATCCCCCCTCAAGGAAGGGCAATGAGGAGACCATAAGCTTGCTAGTGAGATAAGCAAATCGAGCAGTGGAAAGGGGCTTAGTAAAGATGTCAGCCAACTGGTCAGAGGTAGGAACATACTTCAAGATGAGCTGATGGGCAGCAACATTGTCAGGAACGAAATGGCAATTGACTTCAATGTGTTTGGAGCAACTGTGAAACACAGGATTAGCAGCCAAGGACATAGAGAAAATATTATCGCACCATAAAATTGGAGGAGAAGTAGGAGGAATAGCAAAATCAATAAGTAACATTTGTAACCAGGTGAGTTCGGCGGAGGTATGAGCCAAAGAATGATATTCCACCTCAATAAAAGAACGAGGGATAGTTGACTGTTTTTTAGAAGACCAAGAGATAAGATTCTTGCCCAAATAAACACAATACCCAGAAGTGCATCGTCGGTCGGAGGGATCACCAGCCCAATTTGAGTCACTATAAGCTTGCAAGTGAAAATCATTGGGAACAAAGTGCAGACCATGAGCTATGGTTCCCTTGATGTAGCGCAAAATGCGTTTAACCGAAGAAAAATGTCCCACGGTCGGGGAATGCATGAACTGGCAGGCTTGATTAATAGCAAAAGAAATCTCAGGTCGAGGAATGGTAAGATACTGCAGAGCCCCAACAATGCTGCGATAGAGAAAATGTTGAGAAAAAGGAAGAGAATCTGCCACAGTAGAGGTGTGTTTAACAGAACCAGGTATAGCACACGGCTTACAATTAACCATACCAGCCTTGATCAAAAGCTCAGAGGCATATTTGTGTTGAGAAAGGAAGTACCCATCAGAAGTGAATTGGACAGAGATACCAAGAAAATAAAAGATATCCCCTAATTCTTTCATTGAAAAAGCTTGATGCATATGAGATAACAAGGATTGAATATACCCTTGATCAGTACCAGTGAGAAGTATGTCATCCACATAGATAAGAAGGTAGGTAAGAAAAGAAGAAGTCTTGTGAACAAATAAAGAAGAATCACATTTACTTTGAATAAATCCTTGAGAAAGGAGAAAGGAAGAAAAAGTGGAGAACCAAGCCCGAGGTGCTTTGTTTAAACCATAAAGAGCCTTATGAAGTTCGCACACCAAAGTGGGTTGTTGAGGATCAACAAAACATGGAGGTTGGTCCATGTAAACCTCCTCATCAAGGTGACCATGAAGAAAAGCATTACTAATATCAATTGTTTGAGGGGCCAGTGGTGATGAAGAGCCAAACAAAGCAGAATACGAATAGTAGGCTGTTTAGCTACTGGACTGAAAGTATCCTGAAAATCCACCCTTCGTTTTGAAGGAACCCTTTAGCAACAAAACGGGCCTTATGCCTAGCCAAAGTGCCATCAGAGTTATGTTTGATTTTAAAAACCCACTTACAGCCAATAGAGTGCTTGGAAGGAGGTAAAGAAACAAGAGACCAAGTGCCTTGATGTTAAAGAGCATTATACTTATCTAACATGGCCTGAAAACAAACTGGTGAAGTAAGGGCTATTTTTATAAGAAGTAGGTTTAGTGGAGACATCAGAAGAGGAAGGAAAAGCAAAGTAGCAAAGAGCTTGAGATTTGGATGTAGTAGTCATAGGATGGATATTAGTGGAAGGGGGAGGATGAGGAAGAATGACAAAAAGAGAGTCAATGGGAATAATAGAATTGGAGGAAGGAGTAGACTGCAACAGAGAAGCAACAGGAGACTGGTGAAGAGGAGTAGGAGGGGCAGACTGGGGCAGAGCAACAACAATGGTAGACTAGGGCAGAATAGTAGCAAGCTGGGGCACAGCAGCAGCATGAGCAGGTTGTGGCAGAATAGGTTCAGAAATGGAAGGAGAACAGGAGGGAGGCATCACAAAAATAGGCTGAGAGGGAGACCAAAAGAAGGATTGGATAATGGACAGAGGAGGAGGGGAGGTAGGAGGAAGAGTAGAAAATGGGAAAAGAGATTCTTGAAATCGAACATGCCTGGATAGAATAATTTTGTTAGTTTGGAGATTGAGGCATCTATAGCCTTTCACAGAAGGATGATATCCTAAAAACACACAAGACTCAGATTTAGGAGCCAACTTATGGGAAGAATAAGGGCGAAGCCAAGGGAAGCATAAGCAGCCAAAAATCTTGAGATGATCATAAGTTGGTTTAGTGTGATGTAGGAGCTCAAAAGGAGAGGAATTAAAGAGAGAGGAGCTAGGAAACCTATTGATAAGATAAGTGGCTGTAGTAATGGCATCAAACCAATAGGTTAAAGGCAAAGAGGACTGATGTAAAAGGGCTATAGTTGTCTCAGTAATGTGTAAATGCTTCCTCTCTGCAACACCGTTTTGAGAAGGAGTGTGTGGACAAGAATATTGATGATGAATGCCATGGGATTGCATAAAAACTTGTGTTTGATGGTTAATAAATTCACCACCCCCATCTAAGCGAAGTATTTTAAGAGGAAAGCCAAATTGTTTTTCCACAAAAGCTTTGCAAATCATGAATTTGGAACAAACTTCACTTTTGTAAGCAAGAGGATAGATCCATGTAAATCTACTATGATCATCCACAAAAAACACATAATATCTATAGTTGCTGGAGGAACAATGAAAAAGGCCCCAAACTGTAAAGACCCACATTCATATCTTAGTCATGCTTGCATACATTTATGTGTTTTGCTATGTTAAGCTGCATTACAAGTCTTTCCTTGTTTTGTTTAAGTGTTGATTGCATGTTTTGTTCCCTCGTTGCTGTTAAGCCGAGGTTATGTCAAGCCTAGGTCATGTGAAGCCTAGGTTGATCGAAGCCGAGGTCGTTCTAAGCCTAAAACTATCTTGGAACCACTTTGATTGACCTCCATTTTCATCCGGGCATATTGGCCGAGATGATTATCATCTAGGCCGAGGTGTGTATCACCAAGGCCGAGATGTGTATTATCTAGGCCGAGATGTTATATTGAACCCAAGTGATCTCGTTCCTGGACGGGAATGACCTAGACCGAGGTGTGGCACATCTAGGCCGAGGTGTGGCACAGCTAGGCCAAGTGTTGTCCTTCCTAGCCAAGATCATTGTTCCCTGACTTGCCGAAGCTTTGTCCTTAGCCGATGTCATCACTTGCCGGAGTGCCCTTGCCACCAAGCTTGTTGAATACGCTTTGTCTTACACCTGTCTTGTCAATCTATCACCTTTTGAGGAGAACCAACCGGCCGTTGCCACGTGTCCGAGCTGAGTGTTAAATCAGCCGGCAGAGAGAGAAACCTATCATTTGTTATATCTTTGTTTTGAAGAGGAGAGAGAAGCTCTAGAGGAGAGAAGGAGGAGTTCTTGAGAGAGAGTAGATTTCCAAGTTTGATTCCTAGAGATCGAACCGTTAGATCCGTGTTCTAAGGTTTGATTATTGATCTTCTCACGTTGTTCTTTACGTTTATGTTATTGCATTGCATGATTGAATATGATCTGTAAGCCATGCATTGTTTTGGAATTCAGTTTTAGAAAGAGAAAATAGCATTCATGTGTTCTTCAAGAAAAGTCATGTTTTGATCCGAAAGCTCATGCCAAGATTCATGTTTTCATGTTTGTTTTTGTATGATCTTCAAGTATGGGTACCCAGGTCCATGTTTTCGAACTCATGGCATGAAATCCCAGATTTTGTAATAAACAAGTTATGATTTTTAGCATTCATGTTCTTCATGTTCATGTTCATGTTCTTCATGTTTTTCAACCCAGATTTCCAGACTTCACTTCCCGAAGTGTAGTCGCTGAGATCATTCTTACCTAGACCTCACACTTAGGCCAAGCATCGTATCTCACCTTGGCCTACCTTGCATGATCACTTGCACCCTTATGCTGTCTTGCATGAAGCCTTGGTAACCACACCTCGGCCAGGTGGTGTGGGACCTCGGCTTAGACCTAGTTGGTACCTAGCATGTCTTCCTGACATGTAAAACAGTGTTTTGACTTCCAGCATGTTTTCCCGAGATCATTTGCATGCATGTAAGACTTGTGTTGAGATGTGTTTTCAGTGGACCTTGCCATGTGTTTGTAGGACTTGGACTTTTGCTTTGATTCCGACGTCCTGAGAACTAAGTGAGTGGTATTTTTAATAAAGCTATGTTGTAAATGTTTTGATATGCTTTGCTTTGCTTTGTTTTGAAAAGGATTTGTTAAGAATGAATGAATACCCCTATTTTATGTATCAAGTATAAGTTTTGTTTACCAAGTATAAGTTCTGTTTCGGATGACATTCTCGGGAAGTCCGTACGTGCCAGGGGACTTTAAGCATAGGTGGCACAAGTCCGTACGTGCCAGGGGACTTTAAGCATAGGTGGCACAAGTCCGTACGTACCAGGGGACTTTAAGCATAAGTGGCACAAGTCCGTACGTGCCAGGGGACTTTAAGCATAAGTGGCACAAGTCCGTACGTGCCAGGGGACTTTAAGCATAGGTGGCACAAGTCCTTTCCGTGCTAGGGGACGTTAAGCCTAAGTAGCACCCTTGTTGAGACATCGGCCACCGACGGTCTATGAACGGGTGTGCTCGTTTCCGAGGTGTTTGGATCTTTGTCTGTTCTGTCCGAAATGTCATCACCCCAAGTACATGTTTTGACACAAGTTATGCTAAGTATATGTTTTGAACAAGTTATGTTATATGTACATGTTTTGAAGAAGATATGATATATGTATTGTTTTGACAAGATTTCGGGAATCATTCATTAAACCCTTTATTACTTGTACCATTCACTGAGTATCCAAGCTCACCCTCTCTATGAATATATGTAGGTTTCAAGCGAGAAGTCGGCTACGCCGAGATGTGTGTTTTGTGCCCGATGTTTTGTATGCATGTTACGTCGGCAATACTTATGTCGGCATTTTGTGTTTAAGTCGGCAACCTTGTATTTACATCGGCAGTTTTGAAGATGACGTTTCTTGACTTGTATTCCTTATATTTTAATTATGTCGGCTTGTGAAGCCCTTCTGTTAAGATGTAACATGTATTATGTCTTGTTTGTATATTCAAGTTGTAAAGCTATGTAAAGATGTATGCCATTACATTTGACTTATGCATAGCTCTTATGGACTAATTAGATCTGTATATATTGCTTCCGCACATGTAAGCCCCATATATTATACTCTGATTGTGTGTGAATTCGAAAGTTGGCCTTCGGTAATCTCAGATTACTGGCCATCATGGCATCATCCTACTAGGGGCGGGGTGGGGTCGTGACACAAACATTTGCGTGAATTAAGGCTAAAGGTGCATCAACCTTTGAATTAGAAAGTACAAAAGGAAGTCGATGGCTTTTAGAAACAGAACAAGTGATACAAGACAAATCAGTTTTATTGACAGACAAAGGCAAATGCAACTGAGATTGAAGTAAATGAAAATTTTCTAATGAAGGGTGACCTAATCGTTTATGCCAAGTAGCAGGTGATAACAAAGATGAAGCAGCAGAAGTTGAAGTAGTGGAAAAGACATAGGGAGAAGAGCAAGAATCCACAGGAAAATGATATAGTCCATTAGCATGAAAGCCTTGATGAAGAACTTCCTTAGAATGATTGTCCTGAGCGAGAAACGCAGATTTGTCAAAAATAATGGAACAATCATTATCTCGAGCCAACTGGTGAACTGATAGCAAATTGGTGTTTATGGAAGGAACATGAAGAACTTTGTTAAGCTTAAAGGAATGGTGTGGAGTGGGAAGAATACCTTTCCCTGTGTGATGAATGGAAAGAGATGAACCATTGCCTATAGTAACTTAATTAGAACCAGTATAAGGCTGATAAGAATTCAGATGATGAAGGTCATTAGTGATGTGCTCAGAAGCAGCAGAATCAAGAAACCATGGACCTGACGTCTGAGAAGTAGCAGCATTTGAGATATTAATGAGATAAACTTTGGAAAGATGCGGAACAGAAGAATTGGATGGAGATTGCTGTGATTGTGGCTGAAAAGCATGCTGTGATTGTGGCTGAAAGTGAGGATAAAGTCGATGCCAACACTCAAAAGCTGTGTGATTAGTTTTGCCACAAATCTGACAAACAGTTCCAAAATTTGTCCTAGGACAAGTTTGAGATTGACCACGAGATGAATATTTGTTATGAGTACCACGAAAATTGCCTCTGGTATTGGTGCGAGAAGAACCACGATCATGATGACAAGAAGTAAATCCTTTGGAAGAATTGGAATCCTTCTGTGTTGCATAAGCCATAGTGAGATCAGAATGCTTTTTGATTTTACCTTCAATATGTAGAGCCTCTGAACAGAGGAGAGAAGATAGATCTTCCATAGATATGGTTTCAGATCGAGTACTAATTGCAGTTTTAAGAGAGTCATACTTAGCAGGTAGACCATTGAGAGTGATAAGAACAAGATCTTCATTGTCAAGAAACGAAGATGCAATGCTGAGTTGATCAACAACTGACTTGATGTTAGTCAAATATACCTCCATTGATTTAGAACCTTTTGAAATTGAGTTTAACTTGCTCTTAAGTTGATGAATATGAGGTCTAGAGAGAGATGTAAAATGTTTTTTCGAGAGCAAACCAAACTTCAAAACTAGATCGGTGATGAAGAATTGTTGTAAAAATCGCAGGAGAGAGAGTGGCTGTGAGACAGCTTAAGAGGTGAGCATCGATCATTCTCCATTGATTAGCCTCTGGATTGCACACTTCTGTTCCAGAAGAATTGAGTAAGAAATCGTCAGGACAAGGAAATGATCCATCAACAATCTTCAATAGGTTTGTAGCTCGTAGAATATTCTGCATCTGGTTTTTTCAAATTATGAAATTTGTACCATCAAGTTTCATTGTTATAAGAGAATTCAGATTCGAAATCAACATATTTAGATTTGGTGGAATGGAAGAATAAGAAGACTCCATAGATGAACCCATGGATTGCTCGTTGGAGCTTAGAGATGCTCTGATACCATGATGAACTTCTGAATTATTTCATTGAATGAATTGATAGTACATCAGTGTGTGTATATATATACAAGAACTACCAATGGTTATACAGCTATACAACTATATCTATCTAACTAATAAACCAACTAACTCTTCTAACAAACATATCTTCTAACTGAATCTGGGAGGTTACACATTCTAATTGAATCTAGTAAAGAGGTTACACAGTGAATATGTGTACTCTCTATCAGTTCTCTCTTAATAGATGCATGAATGTCAGTTTTTCAAACCAAGGAATCAAAATATCCAGGGTCTGATGGTAAACCTCCATCTTCTCTTCTTTGACTTTCCAGTCTTCGTTTTCTTGAGAAACAACTAAGTTCGAGTCCTCGATGACATCCAACCTTATTGCCCCTAGTTCTAGGGCGACTTCTAAACCAGCAATACACGCTTCATATTCTGCTTCATTATTGGACACCTTGAATCGGAGTTTGAAGGCTAAAGGTACATAGGAGTCGTCGGGTGCTATCAGCAACACTCCTATCCCATAACCGTATTGATTGGATGCTCCATCAAAGTACATCGTCCAAGTTTCCTCTTTAATTTGCAGAATGGCTTCATCTGGGAATAAGTATTCCACTGCCTCGTCTCCTTTTATCGGGTGGTTTGCTAGGAATTCCACTACAGCTCTTCCCTTGACCGACTTGCAGGTGACATACTTGAGATCAAATTCGGACAGAAGAAGCAACCAACGAGCCAGCCTACCCGTAAGTGCTGGTTTCTCAAAGAGATATTTAATGGGATCTAATCTCAAAACCAGGATTACAGAGTGAGCTAACAAGTAGTGCCTCAACTTCCTGGTAGCCCATACCAAGGCTAGGCAAGCTTTCTTCAACGGAGTGTACCGGGTCTCGCAATCTAGCATTTTCATGCTTAAGTAGTAGATGGCTTTCTCCACCCTTTCTTAAGGTTCCTGAGCGAGCATGCATCCCATAGTCATGTCTGTTATTGACAAGTACAGAATCAAAGGGGTAGCGACAACACAAGCGGATTCTGGAGATACTGCTTAACCTGTTCAAAGGAAAATTGAAAGCGATCATCCCATCGAAATTTCTTCCCTTTCTTTAAGAGACCAAATAGTGGTTCACAAGTCAAGGTTAATTTGTAAATAAACCATCTTATGAATTGCACTTTACCTAGAAAGCCATGCACCTCCTTTTCAGTCCTCGATGGTGGCATTTCTAAGATGGCCTTGATTTTGGAAGGATCTACTTCAATGCCCCTCTGTGTGATTAGAAAGCCCAGCATTTTTCCTACCGTTACGCCGAAGGTGCATTTTTGCGGGTTTAACCTCAATCTGTATTCCTTGATCCACTGAAAGAATTTCTTCAAGGCAGTGTAGTGGCCCTCTCATTCTTTGGACTTGACAATCATGTCATCCACATACACCTTGGCCTCTTTGTGGATCATTATGTCATGCAGAATGGTGGTCGCAGCCCTCTGATAGGTAGCTCCAGCATTTTTCAAACCAAACGGCATAACCTAGTAGCAATAGGTACCCCACGGCGTGGTGAATGCGGTCTTCTCTCTGTCATCGGGGGCCATCAGAATCTGGTTGTACTCGGAAAACCCATCTATAAAAGATAGCAAAGCATGGCCCGCAGTGAAATCCACTAATTCATCAATATGCGGCAGAGGAAAGTCGTCCTTAGGACTAACTCTGTTCAAATCCCTAAATTCTACACACACCTGAATTCTACCATCCTTCTTCGGCACTGGGACAATGTTGGCCAACCAAGTCGAATACTCAGATCCTCACAAGAAACCTGCCTCGATCTGCTTGGTGACCTCTTCTTTGATTTTCAGCGCCCAATCCAGATGAATTCTACGCAACTTCTGCTTGACTGGCCGGGCCTTGGGGTTAAGAGGGATCCGATACTGTACAATCTCAGGATTGATTCCAGGCATGTCTTCATAGGACCACGCGAAAACATCTTTGAAATCTTTTAACAAAGCGATTAAATGCTCGCACTCCTCCAAAGACAACGTGGACCCGATCTGGACCAGGCACAGATCCTCATACTCTGCAACAGTCCAGTTCCCTTGTCTTAAGGTCTCAAACTCGACCACTTTTTTGTCTCGCATACATTGGGGAAAATACTTTTCATAGAACAACTCCAAAAATCTAGCCCATGTTAACCCTTGATATGCAGTTCTTGTGAGCATCCACCACCTCCGTGCTTCGTCTTCAAGAGTGAAGGCAGCAAGTTGTACTTTTTGGGCTTCAGTACAAGGAAAAACCTCAAAAAACTTTTCTATACCCAACACCCACGCTTCTACTTTCATTGGTTCAATTCCCTCCTTAAATAAGGGCGGCTTCATCTTTTTGAATTCCTCCGTGAGCGTAATTGTTCGATCCTCAGCTTGGTAATCTTGTACTTCTGGTGGTGGCACAGGTACTGGTGGTGGTGGTTATTGCTACTGCTGTTGTTGCCTCAAGGTTTCTGCCATCTCCATAATCATCCTTTCCATTATATCCAACCGTACGGAGATAGAATCTTCCGGATCATCCATTCTTGTCCTCACCATGATCTACATAACGGTTAGTTATAATACATACAAAAATACACAAGTAGGCATGGACCATAGTCATTACCAAAATATATATATCAGTGATTATTGCATGCATAATCTAGCTGCTACATATCATTTTGTATGCACCAAAAATCACATGAATGCAACTTAAGTCTTTTCTAGACGCCCTAAGCTCAATGAACTCGTGTGTGAGGTAGTAACTCGTGCTCTGATACCAACTGTCATGACCCAAGCCTGCCCCTAAAAGTTTGGACATGACCGGCCTGACCTAAGGCCTCAACTTTGTTATCTTAAATTTTACTCAATATTGAGGCCTGAACGAAAGCAAAATAATAGAATAAAACATTCATTGAGCTGCGACTACATGCCAGGATCTTAATGCATTACCATACATAAGTACATAACATTCCATACACCACTCACATTCACTGAATGTGAAAAAGGGTAACAACCCAAAAGTTAGATATTGACAATATATATACATGTCTATTCCTTCAAATTCCAACAAAACATGCCAACATATGGATTTCCCAAAAATAAAACAAAAGAGTCACTTCGGGTGACTCAGCAAAACGGGTCCAGCAAAAAGGCTCCTAGGCTGACCTAAGGTTGTCCTGCGGGCTGATTACCTACAAAACATCCATAAAAATGGAGTGAGCAAGGCTCAGTGAATGATAGCAATACAAACAAATTAAGAGTACGAGCATAATTCAGCAATGCATATTCGTAAATCACAAGTTGGTCCTATTCTTATTTGCTTTTCTGAACGGCCTCGGGCCCACATAATACAGAACGGCCTTAGGCCCAACGTAATATAGAACGGCCTTAGGCCCATTATTATAGCAAAATGGCCTTGGGCCCAATGAAATACAAAACGGCCTTGGGCCTAATGAAATACAAAACGGCCTTAGGCCCATTATTATAGTACAACAGAATGACCTCGGGTCCATATCTCATGTACCAATATTCGATCATTCCAATTGCTCCATCAAACATAACTCGTATAACATAAGTTATTTACTAAAAGAGTGAATTAAGTATTGCATAACATATATGAATGCAATAAATATGTCATTATTCTACTATCACTCACTGTGATGCGGATGAACGATGGTCCCCTCCTGTATGTGCCCTACACATAGCACACAACTCGTAAGTACATCACCTTTCCTTAGTTTCCTTTTATTTCTCAAATATTCGATTCTCTAAGTTCCATGTAATTAAATGCATTATAGGAACATCGAATGGACATATTAACACATTCCGAGGGTCGAAAAGAGCAAAAGAAAACAACAGAAATTTTCAGCTTAAGCCGCACGTGCGGAAGTCCCCACTGCACGTACAGGCAAGTGCACCGCACGTACGGGCTCACGTGCTTTTATTGCAGTGTAGTTCAGTTCTTTTCCCCTATTTTCTGTATGTGCAGCTATGAGCCTCACACGTGCGGTTGTACCTCTCGCACGTGCGGCCATAAGCCCCGCACGTGCGGTTGTATACCCTATTTTGGGCAGTCCAAAACTTAGACAAAATTCAACTAACTAAACACATTGCAAGGTGTAAAATAGGGAAAATTAGCTCAATATCATGATATGTCATCACAATAAATATGAATCACAAGCATAATTTGTTCATATCCCTTTTAAATTCATATATACATTCTGAATCTTTTATGTTTTCATCTACATTTGGTTTATCAAAACATATATCTATAAACATCAAGATGCATGTGTGAGCTCAAAACATGTAAAACTAAAGGATAAGAGGTAATCCTTCTCAACATAGCTCAAAACAACCTAAAACACAAGGATCATCCTTCAATCAACAAACTACCATAAACAAGACTCTTGTTGTAAACCCTAGCTTATATGAATGCAAGGATTTCCTTCTCAAATCAATTAGAGAGAGAGAGAGAGAGAGAGAGATTAGGATATTCTAGTTAAATTATACATACCTTGAACTCTAGTCTCAAAACTCTTTCGATTTCTTCAATCCTCACTCTTGTTGAGCCTTCTCACTTTCCTCTTGTTCTCTAGCACCCTCTCTCACTCTCTCAAGAAATATTTTTGTTTTGATACCAAGTCATCCAAGACTCTTATATCTATCTAGGTATAAGTTTTAAGAGTGTTGAACTTAAATTTTTCCCAATTAATTCATTAAAAATCAAATTTTTACAAAACTTGATATTATGTCCTAAAAATTATGCTAATCATAAATGTAAAGTCAATTTTGGGTTATCGCGCCTCTAAGGCTTCCAATTTCAAGTTCAAACGTCTTAATTTTAACAGATTTTCTCCAAGAACCAACAGATAGAATGTCATAATTAAATAATTCATGTATGTAAGCACAACTCCATATGGAATTTCACCTTAGACATATAATTTCTCATATAACTATAGATGTAAAGCATATAAGAGGGTCGGGTTATTACACTTTCCACGCTCTATTCAGCTTTGATGCTTGGTTCTACCCTTTCTTCATCAGCGTTGTTCTACAGCTGCAAATCAAAGAAGATCTCGAACCCGAGGACATGTTGTTTTGAGGAATTCACCCAAGGCTCGAGAAAGCCACAAAAAGGGAAGTCTTCTCCCTCCCAGATGAAACGACCATTCAGTGTCCCCTAGATTGGCCTGTAGATGACTTCGTAATGCTTTCCAGCACTATTGGCCTTGGCTCTGCCCTTTATCTCTTCTCCCTTCCTAATCTAGTCCTCTTTAGTGGGCACATAGCCTAATCCAAAGGCATGTAGGTTATGTGGCACATCTGTCAGTGCTACAACACATTTCCGACCACTTCTTTCGAGTCCCATTCCTAGAACATATTGCAGTTTGTTCATGAAATAGATAGACTGGGCGCTGACATACATGCCCTCATTTGCGGCCAGAATGGTTTGCACTAGCCGGGCTTCAGCCAGAGTGAATCTCGAGAGGAATACGTCCTCCTCACCATGATTGATCTCCAACACTGGCGTAGTTACCTCTGGCGGTGGATGGATGGATGAATTTCCCAAAACAATCGCCACTCATCTCTCATAAGGGTACTTCAACATCTGGTGGAGAGTGGAGGAGACGACTTTCACATGATGCAACTAGGGCCTCTCTAACAGTAAATTGAAGGCAGCCGACACATCCAAGACACAGAACTTGACCTCTTGCTTAGCTGGGCCCACTAGGACTTTGACTTACACTGTGCCCATGACCTCTCTACTTGTATTATCATATACCCGTATTACTTGGGCTGTGTGAACAAAGTTCGCTGGTTTGAGGCCAGTTGCATAGGCGGTGCGAGAAGGACAAACATTGATGGCCGAACCAGTATCTAATAATACCACCGGCACCTATTTTCCCCTACATTCCACAAATATGTACAACGGTTTGTTATGAGCTGATCCCTTCGGCGGTAGCTCTTTGTCAGAGAAGGTCAGAGCTAGCTTGGCACCACTTGGAAAGACTAAACCCACAAGCTGCTCGGGCGTGCTGTCAATAGACAATTTAGCCCTGCCCATTGCCGACAACACTACTTGTCGTTGTACTTGTGAGGCCATGAGAAGACCCCAAATGGAAATGTCAGCTTAGATTTTCTTAAGCTATTTCAACACTGCCTCTTCTTCTAGTTGTTTCTCTTTCTATTTCTCGGCCTCTCAGTCTTTTTCAGATGCCTCTTCTTGATCTAAGTGCGACGGCTTAAAATACCGCCCATTTCTTGTCAGATGGTCTATTTCTTCAGCATACCATGTGTTGTCCGGAAGGTAATCGCTTTAGTCTTTGTCGATGTGGGCCGGATGTAGATTCTCATCATCTTACTATTTACCTTCAGCGGCCGACAAACAGTTGTCTAGCTCTACTTGTATCACCTTTACATCACAAGTATCCCCCACAGGGTGTTGTGCATTTACAGCTTCCCGGCTTTTTTTGAATCTCTCTTGTTCGAACTGCCTCAGTGCAGCCTTTTGTTCAGTATCCACAGTATTCACAGTGCCCAATTTCTAGACTAGGTTTTCCACACCAGCGCTCTCCAGCAGCTTTCCTTTCTCATCAGCCCCTCCAGCCACTACAGCGATCTCTGCTTCCTTTCTCTTTGGTTTCATTTTAGTTTCTTCTTCCTTGTCTGGCTCATCACTCAGCCAACTAGTGTTGTCAGTTGATCTGTTCAAGTCAACTAGCCGATATGTATATCCCTCTGATCCTGCTCATTAAAGAACTGCAGGTTGTCCAAATCCTCGTCGAGTTCTGCTAGATCATCCAACCCCTGGCTCGGGCCATCTTCCCTGACCACATTGATGTCTACCAAGGTTAGCAGCACCAATGTAGGCTTGATTTGACCAGTTAGCACAATGTAGCAGCTTGGATCATACACCTCATCAGGTAAGTCCTCAAAACACTCTGGCAACGGACCAGTACCTTCCTCCAAGGTTAACTCCCCTTCTACTGTATGTATCACCACAGGCTTAGGTCGAGGGTTGGATGTGTCCATCATGCACAGATCTGCGCTTTTCGGAATGAACAATGCTGATCTTGGTAGGTGGGAGGGGGTAATATATACATTGGGGTCATAAGGGGTGGCTAGTGTATGGATTAGGTTGAGATTTCGAGGTGGGAGGACTTGATTATGGGCTGGGAGTGGATTTGTGGTCACGTTTGGCTTTCGACGTGGAGCGATCACCTTGTTGTTAATGAGATCCTAAATCTCACGATGCAATTGAAAGCATTGGTCGGTGTCATGACCATGCTGTTGGTGAAACGCATAATATTTTGCGGGGTTGTGTTTGGGTGGAAGAGGATCAGGCAATGGGCGGGGTTCTAAGGGTTTGAGGTGCCCTTTCTTGACTAGCACTTTCATGGCTTGAGACAGGGTCATGTACAGTTGGTTGAAAGTCCTCTGGGATCAGATATTGTTGGACAGTGTTTGTGAGCTTGTATTGGCAAAGGGGTCGGTAGTCTTGGTTGTGGTGACAACGCTTACATCTGACAACCTCGCAGCTGTGTTACCACTAGTAGCATTGGAACTGCGAACAAACGGCTTTTTTGCCAGCTCCTTCTCATCTGTAATAAGCCCCTACTTCATAGCATCCTCAATGCGCACTCCTATTTCATGGAGTTCTATAAATGTGAACAGAGGTAGGACAATCATCTTTTGCAGTAGCTTGCTATGTAAATTTCAGACAACCATCCTTATTTGATCCTTCTTGGAAGACCTCGTGGTCATCATCGAGGCTTTAGCTCTCCACCTTGTCATAAATTTAGAGAAGCCCTCCTTCGGCTCTTGGTGTGTTGCCTCAAGATCACAAGTTGTGACCTCGATTTGTGTATTGTATGAGTACTGCGCAATGAAGGCCTCGACCATCTCCTCATAATTCTGCTTGACAGAGTCTTCCAACTTAGCATGCCATATGGCCACTATACTTGACATGGTACGATCAAAGAGAGACTGCTTCTGTAGTCTCATTAAGCCCATCAGTTGCAAGATGTTTGAAAACAACCGTAGGTGAATCATCGGATCTCCAGAACCGTCAAATCGGTCAATGTGTGGCATTTTAAACCGATCTGGTAATGTCACTGCAAAATCAGTATACCCGTCTTCTATGTTCAGGATGGAGTTAACCTCATGTGCTCTCTTGAACAATTTTTTCAGTGTATTGACCTTGAGTACAGTTGGGTTACCCTCAAACTCAAACAAAGCCTCAATCTGATAAACAGGGGTTTTAGAGGCTTGCGTAGGGATCAGCTTTGCTGGATTACCTTGATTTTCTTGGACATTGGCAGTATGAGCGGTGACTTCGGGCATTGGGATACTTGTGGGAGGTGCATGGGATGCAGAGGACGCAGCTGGCTGTGGTTGCTGTTGTTGTTGCCTGGTTATAACCTCGGCCTGACGGGTCGTGACCTCGGCCTGACGGGCAACATCTTGCTGTAAGGTCTCAACTGTTTGCTGCAGATGATGTATCAATTCTTCCATACTGACTGGGAGATACTTTGTCATTGGAATAAGTGCGTGGTCTTGTGCTAGACTGGAGGTAGATGACCATTCCTAAACCGGACTAGACACAGGTGAGCCGAGGGGTGATTGCTGTAAAAACTGAACCAGTGAACTCTGCATGATTCTCATTCGTCTTGTAACCGGTGGGAGTGAGGTAAACAAGGGTTATCCCCGAACAAGATCCCCAGCTTTGCAAAGTCTTCTGATTCGAGTCCAGAGTACTTGGGGGATATCCAAACTTTTTGAAGCTATGGTTTTAAACTACCTAGCAAAAGAAATAAGGCAAAATAGTAGTAATCAGAAACTGCACAACACCTCAGCTAATGATGTTATCAATACAGACATGATCAAAGCTGTAGAACTGCACTCAACATTGAATTCTGCCCCCAAAACGGATACCAAATTTGCAAATGATATGCACATCTCTGTACAGTTTCACTGTAAAGCACATACCAGTTAAGCGAGAGCTAAAACACCCCTATGAGGAGGTATGGTTACCCTGTCCTAGTTTCGTCAGGAACTAGGTTTCACTATTTCAAACAAGCAGTTTCATGCAATCCTGCACAAGGGTGAGCATCCTGTCCTAGTTTGAATCAGTCACTAAGGCTTTACTATATGCAACTAGGCCGAATGGTCAAAGAGGGTACCTCAGCAAAACTACCTAATATACCTCTCACACCTAACACCGAGAAGTGAAAGGAGGATCAAACGGTACAGTGGTAGTCTAGATCCATGGGTTGTGTTCCCATCATGGCAGAGTCCACGACCGGTCAGCCTTTTGGTAAGCTTTTAGGCAAGCCTCCGGCAAACCGTCCAGGAATAGTAGATGACAAACACAGTGACGTAAGAGCACTAATGCAAATACAAATGCAATTTCAAAGAAACATATAAGTGTAGATAAAATTTCACATCATGAAGTTCGAGTCAAGTTCTTTATAATTCCCCAGTGGAGTTGCTAGAAACTGTAGCTCGACTTTTCGCTCTCCTTTCGAAAGATGACTAGCCCTACAGTTCGGACTTTTGCGGTTCTGAATCTGATTCCACAAGTGCAATGTGAAATAGATAAACACTAAAGAGTCCAAATCCGGCAAATCTTTTGAAAAATTGATTTTGAAAGAAAATGCCAAAAATGGACTGCTTTGCAAGATACAGAGTCACCACCTAAATGTTTTTGGGAAATTTAGGAAATCCGTGACTCGTACCAAAGGCCACGTGTCCGTCATCACCAAGATTGTCTCGGCTCGGAAACTTAAGGGAATCTATGGACATTCTCAGTGCTGAAAATCAAGTCTAGGCTCAAGTAGCTGAAGCAAGGCCATCCTTTCTGAAGCGGGAGTTCTTCCGGTCGAATCCGGATGAGTTTTTGGGGGATCCTAAAGAGCCACTGAAAGCGGATGAGTGGCTAGAGCAGATGGTGAAGACGTTTGAGATGCTGGGTATTGAGGACGACCAGTTGAGGGTGACCTTGGCATCCTTCCAGTTGAAGGGGGATGCTGTAACGCCCCCAAAATAAAACAATAAATACAACCTAAACATTTGTTAATAGCTACATAAATTAGAGTAAATAGTCCTTTCATTACATGCAATTAATGATACAGAAGGGTTTAACATAAGTAAATGCCTTACCAGCTTACACCTTTCCAAGCCTTAACTTGGTTACAACAAAAGAAAGACTAGGTCATACAAATAAAGCTCTTGGCTATACTAAAATATACAATCAAAACAAAGAAGCTTGTGCTCCCAAACTCCCTCTAAGCTATTGCCTTGGTGGAGGCATGCCATCATTACTTGAAAATGTTTTTCCCAAATACGGTGAGCCACAGCCTAGCAGGAATAATCTAACACAGTACATAAGGTTTAACAAAGGTATAAGTGCAATGTGCATTTACAATGCAGGAAATAAAATGATCACATTTTATATAGTCATAGAACACCAAGTCATATTTGATTTCATTTCCCTTCAATCCGTTTCAATACATGAGCTGATTTCATTATTTTCCAATAACCTAAATGAGACTACAACTCAATGGTTCAACAATTTCACAATCAACACACAAACACTTCCAATTGCCATTTTACGGATATTTCGTCCGCAGGATTGGCACCCATGTATAAATTTCAGGACTTTCACCCAGGACACTCCGGCCAACTTAATTATAATGGAGTCCATTCCCTTTCTCTTTCCAAATAATCATACATATACAATGTATATAAACACATAATCACACATGGAGTACATCCCCTTTCTCTTCCCAAACTATCATACATATACAGTGTATATAAACACAGTCAAATTCAATGACAACCAACAAAAGATTAGTTTCAATTCACCTAATCCACATGCAATTTCTACAACAATCAAAGCTATCATTCACCGATAGCCCAATACAAATATTTCTAAACAGATTTACAATTTCAGGACAGATAAATTATCCAAAATTTTCAAAGATGTGAAGTATTACATACTCGATTCTACCATCTATTCCACTACTCGCTCAATTTCATGTTTATGATAATTATGATAATCATTTTAGAGCAAAATTTCCCCATTTCAAAATATCAATCCAAGTACCAAAATCAACCATTTTGACACAACATGACTTCATTTTCAAACCCCATGTTCCTTTATTTCACTTTCGCCAAAAACCTCTCTTTTTCATTTACACCCAAACCCTAGGTTTGTTCACAATGCTCCCAAGACCACCATTGTTACACAACCACAAATAACTAAGTTAAAAATCATAACAAAGTGTAGAAAATCCCTACCTCAAAAAGAGAAAACGAGCCAAGAGAGAGAGAGAGAGAAACCTCAAACATGCCGAAATCCAACTCTAGTCGGATCAAAGTGAAGATCTTGAGAAGCTCCACCTTTTTAATGAAGGCACAAGGGTTGAGAAACCACTAGAACTAGGTGGAAATCTAGAGATAGAGACTATTTTAGAGAGAGAGGGTCTCATTTTAGGGTTTTTAGAAGAATAGATCGGAAAAAGTGAGATAAAAGTGATCTTCGTGATCTGATATACGTACAGTCCGCTCAAGCGAAGAAGTTGACGCTCGAGTGTCAGACACAATAATTTGCTCTGCTCGAGCGCAAGAAATGGCTTGCTCAAGCATATAATACACACGTCCAGTATTTATACAGATAACAGACAACTCGCTCGAGCGTAGGAAATGCCGTTCAAGCGTGTAAAACACTCATCTAGTATTTTGTAGACGTGCAAAGTGTAGCTCGACTTTTTCGCGTCCCCCTTTCGGAGAGCTCGAATGAAGCTCTACAGTTTGGACTCTCGTGGTTCTGAATCTAATCTCACAAAGTGCAATGTGAAATTGATAATCACCAAAGAGTCCAAATCCGGCAAACCTTTTTGGAAAATCAATTTTAAATCAAATAATGCCAAAATTAGACTGTTTTGCCAGATACAAAGTCGCCACCTAAATATTTTGTTTTTGGAGAAATTTAGGAAATTCTGACTCGTGCCAAAGGCCACGTGTCCGTCATTATCAAAGTTGCCTCGGCTCGGGAACTTGGGTACAAGGGAGGAAGGTCATGAATTGAGCACCCCCGCTCACCCGATCAAAGATCGATCTCTACTAATCATGATATGTAACATTATGTGTTCTTATTCCGGTTATTAGCTAACATTACTATGTGACGCGCACAAGCAAATATAGACTAGTCGCAAGACTTGGAACAATTCAACTCATGTCTATTTGCGAAAATGGTTTGAAGTTGCCACCCTCAAATGGGCTTAAAAGATGCGGATTTGCCACCAAACATAGTGGGCTTAAAACATGATTTTGCCACAACAATGTGGGCTTAAAAACTTACATTCATTGAATCATTCCAATTCAAACAACAAGCCTTCATCCACAGGCATTCATTCAGTTATAGCAATTAAGCACATAGCCTCATGGCAAGCATGCGAATCATGGCAATATGGCAATAACACTCATGCAAGTATGCTAAAGCGTAAAGACTTACCAAGTACTCCAAGCCAAAACAAAAACTAATTAGAAAGATGCATGATCCTAACTATGTAAGATGCCTAATGCAACACATGCAATATGAAATTAATAGGCTCGGCTACTAATATGGCACATGATACATTTGATAATATGCTTTGAAACACGTATTCAAATAAGTATTGAATTAAGAATGCAGTTTGAATGATGTGCCGAGCCTTGGTGCATGCAAGACAAATGAATGGATGCAAACATGCAAGCATAAGGTATGCTAATTGAAAATGTCCCTAATCTAACCATCGAAAGTGATTAAATAAAATGGAGAAAGATGTGGGGTTGGAAAACATACACACACGCACGCACACTTATTACAACATGATGCCCTCACGAAGGAGGGTCCGAATGAATAAGAGCTAAGCTAAAATAAGCTAAGCTAGGCTAAATAATCTAATTAAACTAATTAGACTAATTATTACAAATCAAATGAATAACTAGCAAACTAATTACTAATCAAATGAATAACTAATTAGCAACTAATTAATTAAAACAAATGCACACTAACTAAACATGCAGGGCATTTAAACTATGCCGCTACTGCTCCGCTTTGGGAAGTGGAAGATGCATGCACTCGGTTCTCGCCTCGAAAAGCCACCGTTTTGCTCTTGGGAGGCTCTGTTTGCTGGGTTGACCATACTCCAAAATCTTTCTGCTCCACCTTACCAAATCTCTGCTGAGGATTGCATCAGTGGCCTGCCGGCCATGGATGGTTGCTGCCGGCCAGAGGGGTGTACTGCCGGCTAGAAATGAAGCCTTGCTGGCCACGGGTGGGGCACTGCCGGCCACTGATGCTCTGAGTCACCACACTACAACAGAGCACAAACAGAGAAAAATGAAGGTTTTTCCAGAGGTTTGTTTGTACTATACCCCTCCTTATCATCTCAAAACCTCAAAGGAGTGGCACACTTGGATCTAAAACCACCAACCAAGCATTTTCAATGCATGATGGCCAAGGAACCAAAGAGTACAATTTCATTGTATGCAAAAACAAGACTCAAGGCCATCACCCTATCATGTATGATCAAGGGCAATGGAGAGAAAGGGAATTGGCTCATTTCATCACTTTGAGTATGAAATGCTCCAATCTTCCTTATGTTCAATAAAACGTCCGATTGAACACATGCAATGCAACACAAAATACTTAACTTGCTCAAGTTTTACTCATTCATTTAGTTTACTCATTTAGATTACCGATTCATTCCTTAATCGATTAAGTCCAAAAGTGAGTGTCCTCTAATGGAAAGATGGTTAAAACCACAAGATGCTTTGGGCATGAAAGAGGCGTTACACTGTTGGTAATGAACCCCCTAAGGGATTAAACCATTAGGTGCAACACCTCAATTTCATACTTTAGCAAACAAGTGGTTTAAAACCACTTTCAAAGCAAACAAAGAGTGAAGAATGGAGGGAGGTTGTAAAGGTTAAAAATGCTGAAATGGAGTGCAAAACAATACTGAAACATGCTTTCAACTCAAAATAATGATGCTCAAAGCTTTAAAACACTAAGCTAGTGAAGGAATTAACCCTACAACTATGCAAAACAAGCCTCAAATGAATTAACCAGCCCAAAATAGAGCCAAAACAGGTCAAAACAGTGGCAAAGACATGCTGGACAAAAGCTAAGTTAGGCTAGAAAAACATGTTAACACACAAAGCTATCTAGGCATGCAAACAAGACACAAGGAGAGGAGGCTAACCCCTCCAATTTTGGACTTCAAAACAAGGTTTTTACTACTAAAATAACTCTGATTTTCAGTCGTTTAAAGGCCCAAAAGGTTTGATTTAAAGGTGATGAAAGATGGCACAAAAAGCTTCACAAGCTAAAGAACAAAAAGGAGGGACAACCCCCTAGCTCACAAAGACTCAAACTACCATTTTCATGCCTCAAAAATAGAGTTTTTTATACTTCAAAAACAACCTTAAAACAGTTGAAAAAAGATGGCAAAGCAAGTATGGAAATTAAGCTAGCAAAGAGAAATTTCTACCTCTTGAAGGGAAGACACAAATTTAGCAACAATCCAAGCTCAAACCTTCTTCTAGAGCTCAAACAAAACCCCAAGAGACCTCATCTCCAAGGTGGTAAAATTTGATCAAGGGTCTATGTGCAAAAGCTAAGAGAAACTAGGCTATAAGGCACAAATGCAAGAGAGGGGTTCTATATATAGAAAATACAAAATCCCCTCACAAACATCCAGCCATACACATGTTGGAAGATGCTTGAATTTGTACAAACAGCTGGCACAAAATATCACAAAATATCTGCTGGATACATTCGTGGCCGGCTGAGCATCAGTGATGGCCGGCAAGGCTTCATTGATGGCCAGCAGGCCAAGAGCCATGGCCGGCAGGCCATGAACAACATCACGCTGAAAAGACCTAGACATGGTCTAAAGATGAGACAAAATGGATCCAGGGTTTGGAAAACTCAAGCCTGTGGCGTTCCGCCGTGAACTTCGAGCGCTCAAGGAGCAATCAGACTCATTATCGGATGTATCTGCAAAAACATCCAAGTCTTAAAGGGGCGTCAAAATGACACTAGTTGCCCCTCTTTGACAGAACTCGGAGTCATGAAATAACATGAGTGAATGTCAAAGCCCAGAGACGACCCATTTTGGCAAGGCTGCAGGACTTGGACAAACAATCAAGACAATAATAAATAGTTGTGCCTGCAGGCTGCCTACATATAGTTCTGGGACAATATGCAAATGATATGCACGATGCAAGAACATAACTTATGATCATGCAATTAGGCTGTAATGAAACATTTAAATGCAAATGTTATGCAAAAAAAATGCCACATTTTAAACAAACCAAGAAGGTATAGTAATCTCGTACATGAAAAGACGTAAGTAAATAAACACGCCACGTGTGGGAATCACAAGCCGAACCACATTTCATGCAGAAAGGATGTAAGAAAATTATGCAAACTTAACTACGTAATGCGCAGGAAAGGCTAAGAGCGACTGTTAGGTGCACCCAAGGTCTCAAACAAGATCCTAATGCGTTGCATGCAGAAGAAGAGAAGGGATAATGTGAACACCGGGACACACCCAAATGTTTCTAAATCGAAGCAATCTAACACGTCACACGCGAGAGGAGAAAAGGTAGTGAGAACACTGGGACGCACCAAAATGTCTCTAAACCGAAGCGATCTAACGCGTCGCAAGCGAGATGAGAAAAGGTAGTGAGAACACCGGGACTCACCCAAATGTTTCTGACTGAAAGTGTCCTAACGCGTCGCACACGAGAGGAGAAAAGGTAGTGAGTACGCCGGGACGCACCCAAATATCTCTGACCGAAAGCATCCTAACGTGTCGCACGCGAGAGGAGAAAAGGTAGTGAGAACACCGGGACACACCCAAATATCTATGACTGAAAGCGTCCTAACGCGTCGCACGCGAGAGGAGAAAAGGTAGTGAGAACACCGGGACGCACCCAAATATCTCTGACCGAAAGCATCCTAACATGTCGCACGCGAGAGGAGAAAAGGTAGTAAGAACACCAGGACGCACCCAAATGTCTCTGACCAAAAGCGTTCTAACACGTCGCATGAGAGAGGAGAAAAGGCAACGAGAACACCGGGACGCACCCAAATGTTTCTGACCGAAAGCGTCCTAACACGTCGCATGCAAGAGAAGAAAAGGCAACGAGAACACCGGGACGAACCCAAATGTTTCTGGCTGAAAGCGTCCTAACACGTCGCACATGAGAGGAGAAAAGGTAGTGAGAACATCGGGATGCAGCCAAATGTTTATGGCCGAAAGCGTCTTAACATGTCGCATGCGAGGGGAGAAAAGGTAGTGAGAACACCAGGACGCTCCCAAATGTATTTGATCGAAAGCGTCCTAACGCGTCGCACGCGAGAGGAGAAAAGGCAACGAGAACACCGAGACGCACCCAAATGTCTCTGACCAAAAGCGTCCTAACGCGTTGCATGTGAGAAGAGAAAAGGTAGTGAGAACACCGAGACGCACCCAAATGTCTTTAACCAATGGCGTCCTAACGCATCGCACGCTGTAGACTACCTGAACTCACTCCGTGCGAGAGGGCGCGAATTGGGTTCTTAGCTACTACAGTTCGGACTCCTGTCGCGGTTCTGAATCTAATCTCACAAAGTACAATGTAAGATTGATAAATCACTAAAGAGTCCAAATCTAGAAAATTGTTTTGGAAAATCGATTTTAATCAAAAAGCGTCAAACACGGACTGCTTTGCTAGATTACAAAGTCGCCACTTAAATATTTTGTTTTTGGAAAATTTAGGAAACCCTGACTCGTGCCAAAGGCCACGTGTTCGTCATCACCAAAGTTACCTCGGCTCGGGAACTTGGGTATGAGAGGGGAAGGTCCTGAAATGAGCACCCCCGCTCGCCCAATCAAAGGATCGGCCTCTACTAAGCATGATATGTTATTTTGAAAACACATGTGTTCTTGTTCTGATTATTATTCTAACTTACTATGTGATGCACACAGCATACAAGTATAGACTACATCGCCTAAGTTTGAACAAAACATCTCATGTTTGTTTGTGAAAATGGTTTGAATTTGCTACCTCAAGTAGGCTAAAATGCGGATTTGCCACCCTCAAGTGGGCTTAAAAAAAACATGATTTACCACAAACAAGTGGCTTAAAATGCACATTTAATGAATTGTTCCAATTCAAGTAATACAACCTTCATCCACAGGAATTCAAGCAGTTAATCACTTAAGCACATAGCCTCATGGCAACACTCACACTTATGCAAGATGCTAAAGCATAAACACTTACTGTGTACTCTGAGCCAAAACAAAAGCTAATTAGAAATCAATGCATGATCCTAACTATGCTAAGTGCCTAATGTAACACATGCAAAAATGCGACTAAATAGTCTCGGCTATCTAAGATCGCATACGAATACCATAATTTGATACATGTATTCAAATAGGAATTGAAATACAATGCCATTTGAATGCTGCACCGAGCCCGGTGCATGCAAGACAAATGAATGATGCACACATGCAAGCATAAGATATGCTAATTGAAATATGTCCTAATCTATCCACCGAAAGCGGGTAAATAAAAGGGAGAAAGACGTGGGGTTGGAAGACATTCACACACACACACGCTTATTACAACATTATGCCCTCTCGACGGAGGGTCCGAATGAAATGAAAGCTAACTAGCTACGCTAATTAAGCTAACTATTACAAACCACAACTAATTAACTACTCTAATTAACTAATTATTACAACACAAACCAATTAGCTAAGCACATTAACTAATTAAGTACAAAGCCAATGAATTAGCTAGCTAAGCAAAACAGTTAAAAGGCCTCGAGGCGAGGGGATGCATGCATGCTTGATCGGCTTCCTCCCGAAAATCCGTCGCCTTGCTACCGGTTGCCTCTGTTTGCATTCGCCTTGATTCCTAAACACCAAACCAATCACCAGGTTGTTTCTGCTCTAGAACCAGAACCACTTTGAACCATCTTCAAGTTGGTGGACTGTCGGCCACCAGGGGAAGCTGTAGGCCACTTAAAGTGGTCGGTCGGGCCTTCCTCTGGCCGATCGGCCACTTGCCTTGGCCGGTCAGCCACATGCTCCTACACACTCTAATTTTGCTACAAACAGAGTACAACAGAGGCAAAGCAAGGTATTTGCAGGGTATGTGTGTACAACCACCCTCCTTATCATTTCTCAAGCTCAAAGGAGTGTGATACTCGACTCTCGGGCCACCAACCAAGCATCGCAATGCATGATGGCCGAGAAGCCAAATTTGTACAAGTCAATGAATGCACAAACAACACAAAGAGCCTCTTCTTCTATCACGCATGATCAAGAGGGTTGGCGACTAAGAAATGAGGCATGTTTCATCACTCTAAGTATGAAATGCCCCTTGTTTCTCGTGTTTGGATTAACGTCCGATCCAAACACATGCAATGCAACTCAAACATGTTATCTTGGCATGTTTTACTTGATTCATTTGTTTACACATTTTAAATTACCGATTAAGCCTTTAACCGATTAAGTCCAATGTGCAAGTCCTCTAAGGACAGGAGGTCAACCAAAAGAATGGTCTAAGGCATAGGAGAGACCATGCCTTTGGCAAGAAGGAACCCTCAAAAGAGAGTTAAAGCCATTTAAGCACAAGCCTCAATCCTATGCATTAAACTCAAACTCAAGACTAACCAATCCCCAAAACAAATCAAAAGTGAAGAAATAAGGGAGATGGCAGATTTTTCAGTGCTAAAGTGGCATGAAAAACAAGACTCTAACATGCAAACACTTCATGCACAACATGCTAGAAGGCTTAAGCATTAAAACTAGTGAAGGACACAACATTAGAACCATGCAACACAATGCTCAAAGGACTAAACCAGCCCTAAACAAACCTCATGCATGCCAAAACAGTGGCCAAAATGAGTTGAAATGATAGCATGAAAGGCAAGAAATGCATGCTTATGTATTGGCTCACAAACAAAGCATAAGGTACAACTCTCAAGAGCTATGAAGAAGTGAAGTGTATGAGAGTGTGACTACACTAAATGCACTGAGATTACATGCCAAATGGTGCCATACCATGCAAACATCACATGCACAACATGTTAAAAGCGCCAAAACTCAAAGCTAGTTAAGGCACTTTACACTACAACCATATTAAGCAATGCTCAAATGACCTTAACCACTCAAAACAGACCTAAGGCAGGTCGAAACAGTAGCAAGAACATGCTAGACTTGTAGCATAGATGGCAAGAAAAATATGCTCATGTATTAGCTCACAAAAAAGGCATAAAGGCACAACTCTTAAACACAATGAAAGAGTGATAAACATGAGAGTATGACAGAAGTTTATGCTCTGAAATTACATATCAAATGATTCTATATCATACAAACATCACAAATATAGCATGCTAAGGGCCTCAAAACTCAAGACTAGTGAAGCCAACTATGCCATAGCTATACAAAGCAAGCCTCAAAGGACCTAAACCACTCAAGAAAGAGTTAAAGCATGCTAAAACATGAGTAAAAGCATGCTGGAGCATAGCCAAAATAAGCTAGAATGATAAGCCAAATCACCAAGTACACTAGGTTAATGAGCATGATTGCATTACAAGTGCAAAAACCAAGCAAGAGGTGACCCAACCAACCAAAATCAGAGTTAAAGCATGTTAAATAATGGCCAAAAACATGCTGGAGTGGAGCCAAAACAAGCTAGAATAATAGGCCAAAATAGCAAGCATATCAAGCTAGTAAGCAAGATTTACACCACATGTAAGAAGCATGCAAGAAGTGGCCAAGCCAGCCACAAACAGAGCTAAAACATGTTAAAAAAAGTCACAAAAACATGCTTAGATCAAGTCAAGAGATGGTAGAAAAACATACTCAAGTATGAGGCCATTAACACAAGCAAACAAGACACAAGGAGAGGGGATGACCCTCTCCTATTTGGGACCTCAAAACCCACTTTCCACCACTGAAATTCCTCTGGAATTCAGTGGTTAAAAGGCCAAGAAAATGTGATCTCAAAGGCTTTAAAAGGTAGCACAAAGCAAAGCAAAACAAAACAAGCCACAAAAGGGGGTAGACCACCCCTAACTCAAACAAGGCCTCAAACAACCATTCTTAACACTTAAAAATAAAGGTTTTTGTAGTTGAGAGTAAGGCTTGAAAGAGCATCCAAGGATGGCCAAACAAGCAATTAAAATAAAGCTTTAAAGAGGATATAGGCCTCACCCTTGAAGCACAGCAATAACAGCAACTTCTTGAGCCCAAAACCAACTTAAAAATCTCCAAAACAAGCTTCAATGGACCTCAACTCCAAAGTGAAGGTGTTGGACTAGGTGTTGTAGTGCAAATATGTAAAGAAAACACACTTTTAGGCACAATATAGCAAAATATATATATATATATAGAGAGAGAGAGAGAGAGAACTCTAGAGAGAGAGTAAATTTTCAGCTCTGAAAATTTGAAACCTCAAAAATGGGGGAGAGGCCTCTCATTTTATAGAAAAACAAGCTTGAAGCTTGTTTGAATCCATCCATACACTTGTATGGAGGATACACCCAGTGGCCAACAGCTGGAACAGCTAGCCTACAAAATATCTGCAAAAGCAGAAAAATGGCCGTCAGCCACTCAAAGTGGCTGACCGGCCACTCCTTCTAGTCGACCGGCCACTCCAAGTGGCCTACAAGAGGGAAAAGTGGCCTATAACTGCCAAAAGTGGCATACAGGCCCTCCTCTCCCTCCAGGCAAGGGATAACAAGGTATGGTCCAAAAACAAACCAAAAAGAAGAGAGCCAAGAGGCCCCAAGACAAGGTGCTCAGCCGAAAGCTCCCGAAACTAGCCTACCGGCCACCGCAAGTGGCCTACAAGGGGGAAAAGTAGCCTAGAGCTACAAAAAGTGGCCAACAAGCCTCTCTCTCCCTCCAGGCAAAGGCACCAAGGCATAGCTTAAAACAAGCACAAAACCAAGAGAGTTTAGAAACTCAGAGGCAAGGCGCACAGCCAAAAACTCTAAGGACTCCAAACGAGCACAAACATGCGCAATCATCGAGTGCACAAACGATGACGTCTGAGTCTTAAGGTCGGTCAAAAATGGGGTGTCTACACACGTAAAAGGAGAAAAGGTAGTGAGAACACCGAGACGCACCCAAATGTCTCTAAACCGAAGTGTCCTAACGCGTCGCACGCTAGAGGAGAAATGAGTGACGAGAACATCGGGACTCACCCAAATGTCTCTAACCGAAGCATCCTAACACGTCGCACGCAAGAGGAGAAAAGCAGTGACGAGAACATCAGGACTCGCCCAAATGTCTTTAACCTGAAAGGAGTGGTGTAAACACCGGGACACACCCGAATGCTTTTAACCAAATCCAGGTGTTCGAAGGACATAAATGATCTCACCTGGAATTCCTTTGATTGAACCGTACATACAATATCATGTATGTAAAGAAAGACACTTAACAAGTGTGTTATAGTAAGAATGCATGTTCTATGCACAACAAACAACTGAGATATAAAGGCGATGACATATTCTATGCGAAATTGAAAGCATGTTCTATGCATGAGACAAGAGCATTTTCTATGCAAAATTGAAAACAAGAGCATATTCCATGCAATACCAAAATGCATATTCTATGCAACTATGCAATAGTACAAGATGCACATTCTATACAAGATTAGCAAATGCATGTTCTATGCAAGGGCGAAATGCATGTTCAATGTAATAACAAAATGCATATTCCATGCAAATGTGGCAAATGCATGTTCTATGCATAATTGAAAAATGCACATTCTACGCATGATTTGAAAAATGCATGTTCTATGCAACGGCGAAATGCATGTTCAATGTAATAACAAAATGCATATTCCATGCAAATGTGGCAAATGCATGTTTTATGCATAATTGAAAAATGCACATTCTACGCATGATTTGAAAAATGCATGTTCTATGCAACTATGCAATAGTACAAGATGCACATTCTATACAAGATTAGAAAATGCATGTTCTATGCAACGGCGAAATGCATGTTTAGTGTAATAACAAAATGCATATTCCATGCAAATGTGGCAAATGCATGTTCTATGCATAATTGAAAAATGCACATTCTACACATGATTTGAAAAATGCATGTTCTATGCAATAACGAAAGCATAATCGTTAAACCCAATTTCAAGAACAACTTTCGATTTACCACTCGAAAAAGTTACAATATGTTAAAAACGATACACCTTGTTTATGTTGATGAGTGACGAGCATCGTGCATTGGAAACGTAATTCCGAGCTTCCATAAAGACATTCTGAATCAAACACTGAACAGTCCCTGTACTTTGTGGAATCCAAGGATACAAAACAGAACCAGGGATACAAGGGAGACTCCTGGACACTTGCCGGCCACAATAGGGAGCTGCCGGCCACTGGTGTGCCCTGCCGGCCACCAGTGTGCATTGCCGGCCATCGATGGTACCCTGCCGGCCATCGACGGCAGTTTTGGGAAAAATCGACTTTTCAACTTCGGGTCTTTAAATTCACAACTCCAAACTTCATTTCCTCACAAGCCCTTGCTCGAAAATCACCTCCTTCTCTCTCTAGGTCTTCCTTCTCTCTAGATCCGCGCTTTCTACGCGTTTTCCAACACCCCACACAAACTTGATTCGCGAAAATCTCTTTATTTCCTTCACTTTGAACCGATTGGAATTTGATTTCACCACTTCTTTCCTCATTTCCACGATTCTAGGTTCATTCCCCTCGAGTTTCTCTCAAGTTCTGTGCATTTTTCCCGACTTTGACTTTTTCTTCCATTTTCTCTCTCTTAGGGTTGACTTTTTCAAAGTTTTCCCATTTTCTTCACTTTTCTTCATTTTTCACCCATCTCGCATATATTTTTAGATGGCGGACGATGTTCCGCATGACAGGGCTCCTCTCGAGCTTCCTTCAGTAGACTTTGAGGCAGACTTTGAGGCTGAGGCAGAGCCATTATCGTTGAGTATACGCCCTTTTGATCCAGCGAGGTACCATCCTTAGACACATATAGTGCCTACTGCAGGAGGCATCAGATCCTTTACTGACTTTGCTGAGGACGCACCAGATAACCTCATGTTGAGGAAGCCAGCATCTCATTTATCGGCCATTGCCGTTGAGGTACGAAAACTGTTTTTATGCATTAATGACCTTAACTACTCGCATTTCTTGTACTGCGTTGATCTGATTGCATCTCATGCACTGTCTTGATCTGACTGTATCTCATATATTGCCTTGAACTGATTGCATCTCATGCATTGCCTTAATTTGATTGCATCTCATGCATTGCCACAAGGCGAGTCTCGCACCTTCAGGGGCTATGGTACAACGACCGCTCGAGATTGGTATAGCGAGCTCCCAGCTGGAGTTCGTGACATCGTTGATGAGGCAGGCTTCGGTCTCTTCTGCTCCAGCTTCACTAGGGTTATAGTGAGCCGTCCTTTTTTAGGGGCTCTGGTGGAGAGGTGGTGGGACACCACCAACTCCTTCTATTTTTCCCCCCACGGGGGAGATGATGATGACTCCTTACGACTTTGCCATGATCACCGGCTTAGGCGTTGGGGGTGATCTGATCCCTCTCGACCCTGATATGGGGGAGTAAGAGACGGCGTGGGTCGAGCTGCTTGGGGCACATCCACCGACACTCCGGGCAGGCATGGTTCACTACAACTGGTTTGAGGAGAAGTTTAGGGGGACTGAGCCTAAGACGGTCTAGGAGATAGAGTAGTATGCCAGAGGCTTCCTCATGTTCCTCTTTGGTACCACCTTGTTTTCGAACAGGTGGAACACCGTGGGCCTGTATTTGCTGAGTGCCTTAGTAGTGCTCCATCGAGTTCAGTTCTATGATTGGGGCGGAGTCGGCCTCACCACATTGTACGGATATATGAGCTCAACTTCCCGCAGGAGTGGGCACTTGATTGGAGGCTACTGGCGAGCTTGGGAGGTACACAACTTAGTTATCCCTTTATGCTTTACATTTTCTGCTCAGCATTTCTTTCTTTACACCTGTTCAACATATGTACTTTCTGCTTTGTACTTTCTATACTTGTCCATGAATTGTATGCTTTCTGTTTTTCATTTTCTGCATCTGTTCATACTGTAAGCTTTCTGCCTTGTATTTTCTGCATCTGTTCATCAGTGTATTGATCGCATATCATCGCACTTTCCCTGCAGCTATGGGTGTACGGATACTTCCTGGGTCTTGCCCCAGAGCCTGTGGAGGAGGTTCCAGCAACAATCTCCTTTTCTCGGGTATACAACAGCTAGCTCCGCCGTAGGACCTAGGAAACCTTCATGTTTTTCCGCCAGTATTTTGACGTGGTCACGGCGTACGAGGTAACCCAAAACAAAGTTATCTTATTTTTCAACCGTTTTAATCCACACATTAACGATTGACAGCGACTAATAATCTATTCATTTTCTATTTCAGATCACATGGTAGCCCTGGGCCATGATACCGCCAGGGCTTCGAGCCCAGTATGATACAGCTCGGGTCATCACCCGCCATCATATTCTTCTCGAGGGCCCGATTTGCCGCGCCTGGTTCTTAGACGAGTGTTTCGCGAGTCAGACTTTGGGCCTGCTTGCGCCATTTATACTGATGGCACCTCCAGTGTCCATGAGAGTGACACACAATCTGTCTGCTGACGAGGTAATCTAGTTCATGGTAGGACTGAAGGTAGAGTATTTCTGTATAGAGGGCGATTATGCGGCCTTTCTTTAGACATACCTGATGCCGCCTCTAACCGGCGTTCATGGGGGTGAGGGAGTGAGAGCTCCTGTCGTAAGGGTGGGACGCAAAGCGAGTTGGGCGAGCAGAGCCCATGGCAGAGGGGCTTCCCAGGCAGAGCAGAGGGCTGGTTGGCCAGAGCTTCCCACTACACTTACTTGCTGGCGGCACACAGGGGAGGCCTACCAGATCCCTATCGAGCCTGCACTAGCTGGGCACGAGCTTGTCGGGCTTCGAGGCCCGACTCCGGTATGTACCACACCTTAGCACTTTGCACTTCAAATTCATTTCAATTATGCTTATAGAACATTGATGACATCAACGCACTTACAGGCATCTATAGAGTACACCGGGGAGGCTCTCGAGCTTGCAGCTTCCTTGATGGGGATGGTGCAGAGGAGCGTGAGGCTGCTCAGCCTCTATAGTATTCAGGTATTTTTTCCTCTTCAGTTTATGTTTCATGCCATCAAATTTTCTGTTAATACACTAGCATTTCAACCGTAATCTGGCCCACACTGCACTAATCTGATACACTACACTAATCTGATACACTACACTGATCGGACGCATTGCACTAATCTGATACACTACACTGATCTAATACACAACTATGGCTGATATATGACAAATACCTTTTCAAGGCCCATTTACTCTGATAGTACCAGCGGCAGCTGCAGCAAGACCTTCAATACCTCTTCCAGCAACAGAGAGGAGAGAGAGACAGGCTTCAGCACGTAGCCGAGGCAGAGCTAGGCGCATCCATGATGAGAGTGGCCCTTTAGAGCCCGTCCTGGATGATGATGATGATGAGACGTGCGAGAATAATGAGGCAATGAGTCCACAGTCAGAGTCATCCGAGAGTGGGGACGATGACATTGGCTCAAGTTCTGAACGCGGGGATGCTGATACCGAGGAGATCTTCGAGGAGGGGAGTGGAGACAGCTCTGGTTCAGACTCTGGCCTAGACTGCCGATGAAGACAGTGCTGCAGAGTTCGCTCCACCGAGGAAGAGGACGAAGAGGGCCTCTAGAGCTTGAGATTGCTGACGTTGATTTTCTGTATGTATATATTTTTTGCTCAGTTTTTTTTTTCTAGTAGTGTTAGCACTTTGCACAGCTTTAGACAAGTTTTATTTCTTTAAAAAATTGTACTCTTTTGTAAAAAGTGACCATGATCGGAATGAAAACAGCTTTTGATGAAAATGTGTTATATTTTGCATTCTGAGCATCGCATAAAATGGCATAGCGTAAAATCGAGATTGATCTTGATCGAAAATTGCACATTGCATTGGTACTTTCTTAATCAGGTAATGAACCGACCAACAACTGAACAACGTAACAACAACAAGTTGATAAACAATGCAACAACTCGATAAGCAAAAAAACAAAACAAATACAACTCAATAAGCAACGCAACAACTTGATAAACAAATAATTGATAAACAAATAACTTAAACGCAACTCGACGAACTTACTAATGTTAAAAGGACTCAAAACAAGACCTCAAAACAGATAAATAACAGAATAAAACTACTGCATACAACTGAATCTTCACAAAGGAGGACAGTAGGCACAAAATGGAGGCTGCCGGCCATGAGGGGTGGCCTGCCGGCCATCTATTCTTAATACCGGCCATAAATGAACCCTTGCCGGCCACCAATGGCCCTCTGCCGGCCATCAATGAGCCTTGCCGGCCATCAATGTGCAGAACCTCCAAAATGTTGACACTTGGCCTCCATTCACTGCCTTATCTTCTACAAAAGCTCCAGTCTCGTGATTTCTTCGTTTCAACTCTACTTTTGTCACAAATGGAGCCATTTTTCATCAAAAAACTCTCCGATTGGATTGTAACTTTAGATGGCTCAAAAAACCTGAATTTTTGGGGTTTTGGCATAAATGCACTAATCCTATTGAGTCGTTCTCCACTTTGTTTTTCGTTCCTACATGTCACAGCTAGATGTTGGAACCCGATTACACACATGTTTAGCTTTGGGGGACAAGAGATGTGCCCTACAATTGAAGAATTCTAAGTTTTGATGGAATCCCAGTGTGATGAGGAAATCTTGCCCCAGTCCCGTTTTGGTCACATCCAGGCTTTGGGAAGAATGTGTGGACTCACTCTACACAATGCCTGATCTTTGGTTCACAACAGAGAGCTGGATACCCCCAGTTTGATTCACCAATTTTCTGATGCCGCCGACCGCGGCGACCTTCTCTGGCAGAGCTTTCGACAACATGCCCTTCGTCTATGTATGTTGGCTCATTTTCTTCTTGCCCCGGGCTTCGAAGGGTCTATAATTCGACTGATTGAAGTGGCTGAAGGCTTGAAAGAGGGCAAGAGCTGCATTAGCTGAAACTTTGATGGGATTGGATGCTTTCCATCGGCAGGAGACGACCAAGTTCGCAGGAAGTCCACTACTTTTGCAGGTAATGTTTCCCACTCTATCTCATATGCTTTACTCACATCACTCGGCACTCGGGCTCTGTTTTTCTCTCAAAACCCTTTATCACTTTTTCTCTCCACATACATCTCTCTCTTCTTTAATCTCTCTTATTTTTCATCCCTCTCCAGTTATGGCTCATGGACAGGTTGAAGGTAGTGGACTCTTGCCTTGCATATTTAGCGCAAGGCAATTTCTTTCGCCAATGGCTAGTTGATTTTCCAAATGAGTGGTGGTGGTGCCATTGGATGTGCAACAGGTCTGCTACAATTTGATCGATACCCCAATGCTTGGAGGACAAGAGAACTTCTGGCTTCCGTTTCCAATTTCAGTTGCGCACTTTCTAGCGAGTGCCTGGCTTGGCTCGAAGATGAGGCGCAAACTGGGCCTACTTTAGCATCTGAAGCTTCCACAAGCTCTAGGAAGGGACGCAGGCACACTTGATTCATCTGTGCCCCAAGTTTATTGCTTTGATCTGTACTTTCAAATTTTCCTTTTGAATGTAATAAAAGCAACTTTGATGTGTATCAGGAGTTGGAGAACTCTGTATTAAAATCAATGAAATTGGAGTTGTGGGCACTGAAAGTTTTCCTTTTTGTCCAAAAATGGTCTAAGTTGTAAAAAGATTAGTTTGAACAAAATCAACTTTTATTAAAACTTTTCAAAACCATTTTTGATAAGGATCACAACTTCACACACATGGAATCTATCCTCGAGATGTACAACCCCAAATCTAGCAAATGGAAAGTTGCCCCTTGTCTGAATTGCACTGCACTGTACTGTAATCAGCTCTTCTCTCAGGGTAAGGATCACAACCGACCTTTTAGATAATGAGTGGAAAAGGATACCTTGATCAAACACATGGACACAGTTGACTTGGAAGTGTTTATGGCTGAACTTCATAAAGAAGTTGCCTACGTATCCCAAAGATAGGAATCAAGCCTTACGTAGTTCGGTTCAGGTTCACTCGTGTATTAATGCTCTCCTTTTGCGCTCTAACTTTTGCCAAAGCCGCCCTTTTTGGGTTTTCAACCTTGTGAGCTCAGTTTTTCTTATTTCAAATTTTTTGTGCTCTAACTTTTGCATAGGTCGCCCTTCCGGGTTTTCGGCCTAGCTAGCCACTCAAGAATAGTATTTCTTGAACTTGTCCATGTTGATTGGTTGGGAGAGTTCTAGGCCATCCAAGTCCATAAGAATAACAGCTCCACCCGACCAGATTGATTTGATAATGTAAGGGCCAGTCCAATTGGGTCTGAACTTGCCCCTAGGGTCATGGATGGGAGCTCAGTTGTCTTTCAGTACCAGATTCCCTTCCTTAAGATTCTGAGACTTAACTTTCTTGTTAAAAGCCCTGGCAATCCTACATTGATATCCTTGAACATGGTATAGTGCTTTTAGCCTTCTCTCATCGAATAGCATCAGTTCTTCGAACCTGCTCTGCTACCAGTTCACTTCTGCTATTTGGCTTAACTTTCTTGTTAAAAGCCCTGGCAATCCTACATTGATATCCTTGAACATGGTATAGTGCTTTCAGCCTTCTCTCATCAAATAGCATCAGTTCTTCGAACCTGCTCTGCTACTAGTTCGCTTCTGCTATTTGGCACTCAACCATAACTCGTAGCGACGAAACCTCTATTTCAATTGGCAGAACAATTTCCATCCCATAAACAAGAGAGTAGAGAGTTGCCCTAGTAGATGTTTGAATTGAAGTCCTGTAGCCCAAGAGAGCAAATGGCAATTTGTTTGGTCAGTCCCTGTAAGTCTTAACCATTTTCTGCAAGATGTGTTTGATGTTCTTGGTGGCGACCTCAACAGCTCCATTGGTTTGCGGCCGATATGTGGATGACTTATGAAAAGCCACATTGTATTTCTCCAACAAGTCGATCACTTCCTTCTTAAAATGGGAGCCATTGTCTGAAATGATCTCATTCGGGACCCCATAATGACAAATGATGTTATTCCTGATGAACTTGGCTACATGCGACGCCTTTAGCACTGCATAGGATTGGGCTTTGATCCACTTTGTAAAATAATCTATTGCCACCAGGATATACTCATGCCCATTCGAGCCTTTTAGTGTAACTACCCCAATAACATCAATTCCCCAGACTGAAAAAGGCCATGGTGAAGTCATGTTGTACAGCATCGACGGTGGGATATTCATGCAATTTGTATGAATTTGGCATTTATGGCATCGCCGAACAAAACCAATACAATCCTCCTCCATGGTTGACTAGTAGTAACCTTGCCTGAGAATCTTCCGGGTTAGCAATACTCCGCTCATGTGTGCTCCACACTCTCCCCCATGGATGGCCTCCATTATGCGCTTCGACTCTTCTACATCAACACATAGCTTGTGCATTCCGAGATGACCACGTTTGTACAACTTACCCCCGTAGATGATAAACTGAGCAGTCATTCGCTGTATTGCCCTTTTATCTTTGGCAGTTGCCCCTAGTGGATAGGCTTCATTTTCTAAGAAGTTCTAGACATCATAATACCAGGGGTTTTGATCTTGTACTTCATCTATTGCGGCGATCAACTCATAGGCTGGCACATATCTCTGTTCAATAATGATCGGACGCATCCGGACTCCAAAAGGGATGTCTATCATAGAAGATAAAGTTGATAAGGCGTCAGTGAACCTATTGTTTTCTCTTAACATATGCGTGAAGGTTAACTTCTCAAACTTAGGAATCAGAACATCCAAGGTTTGGTGATAGATTTTCATCCTTTCCTCTTTAACCTTCCAGTCCCCTTTTGCTTGAGACACAACCAGGTTCGAGCCCCTGATGATGTCCAACCTTTTTGCCCATAGTTCTAGGGTGGCTTCCAAACCAGCGGTATACGCTTCGTATTCTGCTTCATTGTTGGATACCTAGAACAAGAGATTGAAGGCTAAAGGTATATGGGAATTGTCGCGTGCTATCAGCAACACCCCTATCCCATAACTGTACTGGTTAGATGCTCCATCAAAGTACATTGTCCAGGTTTCTTCCTCAACTTGAAGAATGTCCTCATCTGGGAATAGGTATTCTACCTCTTTGTCCCCTTCCACTGGGTGATCTGCTAGGAACTCTGCCACTGCTCTTCCCTTGACAAACTTGTGAGTCACATACTTCGAATCAAATTCAAAGAAAAGAAGCAACCAATGGGCTAGCCTACCCGTAAGCATTGATTTCTCGAAGAGATATTTGATGAGATCTAATCTCAAAACCAGAATTACAAAGTAAGCTAATAAGTAGTGCCTCAACTTCCTGGTAGCCCATACCAAGGCCAAGCAAGCCTTCTCAAGCGGGGTGTAACGGGTCTCATATTCTAGCATCTTCTTGCTCAGGTAATAAATGGCTTTCTCCACTTTATCCTTAGATTCCTGCGCAAGCATGCATCCCATAGTCGTGTCTGTTACTAATAGACATAAAATCAACGGCTTTCCCGACTCTGGCAGCGACAAGACAGGCGGGTTCTGAAGGTACTGCTTGATCTGCTTAAAAGCAACTTGGCATCGATCATCCCATTGAAATTTCCTTCCTTTCTTCAGGAGACCAAATAATGGTTCACAAGTCAAGGTTAATTTTGCAATAAACCGTCTTATGATTGCACTTTACCTAGAAAGCCTCGCACCTCCTTTTCAGTCCTTGGTGGTGGCATTTCTAAGATGGCCTTGATTTTGGAAGGATCAACCTCGATGCCCTTTGTGTAATCAAGAATCCTAGTATTTTTCCTATTGTGACACCGAAAGTGCATTTCAGTGGATTCAACCTCAGCCAATATTCTCTGATTTGTTGGAAGAATTTCTTCAAGGCAATGTAGTGGCCCTCTCTTTCCTTGGACTTGACAATCATGTCAACCACATACACCTCGACCTCTTTGTAGATCATATCATGCAAGATAGTGGTCGCAGCTCGTTGATAAGTAGCCCCAGCATTCTTCAGACCAAACGGCATCACCCTGTAGCAATAGGTCCCCCACGGCATGGTGAAGGCAGTCTTCTCTTTATCCTCGGCTGCCATCAAGATCTGGTTATACCCGAAAAATCCATCCATGAAGAAAAGCAGTGCATGGCCTACGGTGAAGTCCACCAATTCGTCTATGTGAGGTAGAGGAAAGTCGTCCTTCAGACTAGCTTTGTTTAGATCTCTGAAATCCACACACACCCGAATTCTGCCATCTTTCTTCGACATCTGAACAATGTTGGCCAGCTAAGTCGGATACTCAGATACCAGCAAAAACCCTGCGTCTATCTGCTTGGTGACCACTTCCTTAATCTTCAAAGCCCAATTCGGGCATATTCTCCAAAGTTTCTGCTTGACGGGTCGGGCCTCGGGGTCAAGAGAGATCCGATGTTGTACAATCTCAAGATCGATTCCAGGCATGTCTTCGTAGGACCACGTGAAAACATCTTTGAAATCTTTTAATAAAGCGACTAAGCACTCTCGTTCCCCCGAAGACAACGTGGACCCGATCTGGACCAGACGCGGATCCTTCTCAGTACCCACATTAATTGAAATGATTTCATCAACAAAGGGTTTTACAAACCTCTCCTCTTCTCGATCAATCAAATATTTTAAAACCAGAGGAATTCCTTCCTCGTCATTTTCATCAAAATTTTGAAAGTCATGATCAATGCAATACACAAGTGGCACAGAGAAGTACTCGGAAACTGTAGTGGTATCATTCACATTGAAAAGTTCTAGCTTATCCAATTCTTCGGTTACAACCGACTCAAAGGAAAAGGAAAAAGATGACGTTGACAAAACAACGACATCTGGGTTATCAACCTCAGGAATACTGGACTCTGACTCAGAAGAACTGGGATCTAATTCCGACTCACTACCTGATTCAGAACTACTGGACAAAAAGCCCTCGTCTAGTTGCCAAGTAAGAGAGGATGCGTTAAATGCATCCAGAATACCACCGAAAGGGTCCACACCTGATTGATCTCTAATCGTGGAAATGGTGAAGTCATCTCCCAAGCTCTCTGGTTTGATCTGAGGATCCAAAAGGAGACACGCCAGTGTTGCTCCTATCTCAAGTTCATTGCTGTTGGACTCATCCTCTGTGCTCTGTTCAACCTTAGGAGTTAATTCAGTCCATTTCCTATGTGGCTTCATCCTCTTGCAGCTGTAGGTCGAAGAAAATCTCAAAGCTGGGTAGACACCGCTTCTCAGAGTTCAACCATGGCTCAAGAAAGCCGCAAAATAGGAAGCCTTCCCCCTCCCAAACAAAGTGGCCGTTCAGAGTTCCCTGAATTGGCCTATGCACAAGCTCATAGTGCTTCCCACTTTGCCTTGCTTTGGCTTTTCCTGCCATTTCCTTCCCTTTTCTTACCCAATCCTCTTTGGTAGGCGCGTAACCTAGACCAAAAGTATAAGGGTTATGTGGCACTTCGGCCAGTGCAGTAACGCCCTTCCAGCGGCTCTTTCCTAATCCCATCCAAGGTATATGTCGTAGGTTGTTCATGAGGTAGGCAGATTGAGCACTTATGTACAACCCCTCATCAACAGCCAAAATATCTTGCACAACCCCGAGCCTCAACCAAGGTAAATCTAGACAGGAAAACATCCTCATCGCCGTGTACAATTTCCAATACTGGTGTGGTGGCCTCAGGCGGAGGATGGATAGATGAATTTCCAAACACAATGGCCACCCCTTTTCCAAAGGGGTACTTCAACATCTGATGAAGAGTGGAAGAGACAGCTTTTACTTGGTGCAGCCACAGTCATCCAAGGAGTAAGTTAAAAGTGGCCGGAACATCCAGGACGTGAAACTCAATATCCTGTTGCGTTGGGCCACTGTGTTTTGATCCGAACAGTCCCCATCACCTCTCGACTTGTGTTGTCGTAGGCCCGGATCACCTAGGTCATTGGTACAAAGTCCACTGGCTTCAAGCCAATAGCATAGGCTATGCGAGATGGACACATATTAATCGCAAACCCAATGTCCACCAACACAACCAGTATCCACTTTTCTCTACACTCAACCGAGATGTACAGTGGTTTGTTATGTGCAGAGCCCTCATGCGACAATTCCTTATCTGAGAAGGTCAAAGTTGGCGAGGCCTCTCCCGGGAAGACAAGTCCCACTAGTTGTTCGGGAGTTATGTCGATTGACAGTTTAGCCTTATCCATTGCTGATAGGACGGCTTGCCTATGTACCCGTGAAGCCATGAGCAACCCCCAGATGGATGTGTTTGCTTGGATCATCTTTAGCTGCTTCAGTATAGCTTCTTCCTCCAACTGTTTATCTTTTTATTTTTTTGCCTCCTTATCCTTTCCGGATGCTTATGCTTAGTCTAAGTGTGGGGACTTGAAGTACCGCCCGCTTCTAGTTATGTGATCCACTTCCTCAGAATACCAAGTGTCGTTTGGCAGGTCTTGGCCCCAATCCTCATCTGTGTGGGCAAGATGCAGGTAATCATCTTCCCACCATACTCCTTCGGCAACCGACAAACAATTGTTTGGTTTCGTCGTAATTACTCTCACATCACAGTCATCCCCCGCAGAGTGCTTGGCTTTTCCAACTTCCTGAATATTCCCATCATTTTCTTGTTCGAACCGCTTCAGTGCGGCTTCTTGTTCAGTGTCCACAGTACTTATGACGCCCATTTCTTGAGCGGAATTCTTAGTACCGGCACTCTCCGACAACTTCCCCTTGTCTTCGGCTGTTCCGGCCTTTGTAGCAGTTCCTGCTTCCAGCTGTTCCAGCCTTGGTTGAAATCCCTCATCCACATCAAGCTCGTCATTGAGCCACCCCAAATTATCTGCTGATCTGTTTAGATTGAACCAGTTAATTTGCACATCCCCCGAATCTTGCTCATCGAAGAACTGCAGATTGTTGATGTCCTCCTCGAGGTTAGCTAAGTCATCCAATCCTTGGCTCGGGCCATCCTCCCGGACTACACTGACTTCCATTCTTGTTGGCAACTCCAACTCTGGTCTAGCCTAATTGGTTGGCACAATATAGCGGCATGGGTTGTATTTCTCCTCGGATAAGTCCACGGAGGCCTCAGGCGCTGAACTGACATTCCCATCCTCCAACAAGGCCACTCTGCCTTCATCTACCATAGTCACCACCATAGGTTTGGATTGGGATGTGGATGTGTTCAACATGCACAAGTCTGTGCTTTCTGGGATGAACAGCATTAGCTTAGGTAGGTGGGAGGGGGTGATGTATATACTAGGATCATAAGGGACAGCTAGTGTTTGGATAAGGTTTATTTACCGAGGTGGAGGGGCTTGGTTGTGTGGTAGAAGAGGATTTGTAGTGACATTGGGCATTTTGGGAGGCGCTATCACTTTGTTGTCAATGAGATCCTGAATCTCATGACGAAGCCTAAAGCACTGGTCGGTATCATGACCATGTTGTTGGCGGAAAGCGCAGTACTTGGTTGGGTTGTGTGTAGGAGAGAGAGGATTGGGCAATGGGCGTTGTTCTAACGGCTTCAAATGCTTTTTTCTGATCAGGACCCTCAAGGCCGCAGTTAGAGACATATAGAGTGGGGTGAAAACCCTCTGGCCTTGGGCCTGATGGATGGAAGTTTGGGGGGTTGTATTAGCTATGCCGGCAAAAAGATTGGTGATCTTAGGTGTGGTGGTGACCATGCCCATATCTGAAGACCTTGCAGCTGCACTACTGCTGGCAATCGCATTGGAACTGCTGTGAAAGCCCTCTTAGGCTGCTCTTTCTCGTGGTCTATCAGACCCTGCTTCATTGCATCCTCTATTGGCACCCCTATTTCATGGAGGTTGGCAAATGTTGACAGAGGTAAGACTATCATTTTCTGTAGCAGCCTTGGTTGCAGATTACGGACCACCATTCGGATCTGGTCCTTTTCATCTGGTCTGGTGGTCATCATGGAAGCCTTGGCCCTCCATCGGGTTACAAAATTGGAGAATCCCTCCTTAGACTCTTGGCGGGTTGCTTCGAGATCACAAGTTGTGACCTCGATCTATGTGTTATAGGAGTACTGCAGTATGAAGGCCTCAACCATTTCTTCCTAATTCCTTGTTACGGAGTCTTCCAACTTGGCGTACCAAATGGCCGCGATACCCGACAGGGTCCGGCCAAAGAGGGAGAACTTCTGTAGTCTAGACAGGCCCATCGACCGTAAAATGTCTGAGAATAGCCGTAAGTGGACCATGGGATCACCCGAGCCATCAAAGCTGTCTATATGTGGCATTTTAAACCTATATGGCAATGTCACTGCCGAATCTGTATAACCGTCCTCTATATCTGGGATAGAATTCATACCTTGTGCTCGCTTAAAGAGCTTTTCTAGCTTGCTCACTTTAAGCGCGGTAGGGTCGACCTCAAACTCAAATGGCGCCTCTGTTGGGTAAACCGGTGCTTTGGAAGTCTGGGGTGGAACTGGTTCTGCTGGAATGTTCGCATTTTCCTAGACATTAGTTATAATCTTGGGTATTGGATGCGAAGCAAAAGTTGCTGCTTGTTGTGGTTGTTGTTGCTGTTGAAGCCTACTGATCAACTTAGTCTGCTGGGCTGCAATCTCCACTTGGCGGGCAGCATCTAGTTGCATAGCCTCAATAGTTTGTTGGAGTTGGCGCAGAATGTCTTCCATGTTGACTAAGGGATGCTGAGCTATCGGAACTGGTGTGTACTCTCTTTCCGAAGTAGAAGCAGATAACTGAGCCTGATTGAGCACAGGTGAAGTAGACAGTGGCTGCTGAATTGGTGACTACTGAATCGATGAGCTATGCTTAACTCTCCTCCGTCTTGTAACCGGTGGTAGTGAAACAAACACTGGCTGTCCTCCAATAAGATCCCCAGATTGGTAAATCCTTCTAACCCAGGTCCAAAGTGCTTGGGGGTAATAGCCTCGTTTGAAGCAATTGTGAAAGACTACCTTGCAAAAAGAAAATAAAGCAAAAAAGAAAGAAAAATCAGAAAACGCACAACACTTTGACTCAGATAGAAACAACACGCAGTTGTACTGATAAGCTGGAGAATTGTACTCAAACACTGATTTCTGCCCCAAAACTGATACCCAGACTTGCAACTAATACATATGTTCCTACAGAGTTTCACTCTAAAAGCACGTATCAAGCAAGTAAGGGCCAAAACACCCCTATGATGGGGTAGGGTTACCCTGTCCTAATTTCGTCAGGAACTAGGGATTCACGATGCAAACAAGCAGATTCAAACAATTCTTGCATTTAGGTGAGCAAGCTATCCTAGTTTGGGACAGTCTCTATAGCTTCCGATATGCAACTAGGTCGATTGGTCTAGAAAAAAGGGTACCTCGACAAGACCACCTAATATACCTCTTGCTCTTAACATCGAGAAGTGAAAGGAGGATCAAACGGTACAACTGTAGTCCAAATTAAAGGATTGTGTTCCCATCATGGCAAAGCCTGTAACCGGTCAGCCTTATGGCAAGCTTTTCCAAACAAGCCTCCAAAAAACCGGTCAGGAATAGCAGATGGTAAACACTATGATTTAGGCGCACCGACGCAAATGCAATGCAAAGAAACATATAAGTGTAGATAAACCAACATGTCATAAGTTTGAGTCAAGTTCTCTAAGTCCCCAGCAGAGTCGCCAGAAACTATAACTCGACTTTTTTGCGCCCCCCTTTCGGAGAGCTCGAATAAAGCCCTACAGTTCGGACTCCCGTGGTTCTGAATCTAATCTCACAAAGTGTAATGTGAAATTGATAATCGCCAAAGAGTCCAAATCCGGCAAACCTTTTTGGAAAATCAATTTTAAATCAAATAATGCCAAAATTGGACTACTTTGCCAGATATAGAGTCGCCACCTAAATATTTTGGTTTGGGGGGAATTTATGAAACCCTGACTTGTGCCAAAGGCCACGTGTCCGTCATCACCAAAGTTGCTTCGGCTCAAGAACTTGGGTACGACGGGGAAGGTCATGAATTGAGCACCCCTGCTCACCCGATCAAAGATCAGCCTCTACTAATCATGATATGTTCTTTTATAAACATTATGTGTTCTTATTCCGATTATTAGTTAACATTACTACATGACGCGTACAAGCCAGTATAGACTAGTTGCAAGACTTGGAACAATTCAACTCATGTTTGTTTGCGAAAATGGTTTGAATTTGCCACTCTCAAGTGGGCTTAAAAGATGCGGATTTGCCACCAAACATAGTGGACTTAAAACATGATTTTGCCACAACAAAGTGGGCTTAAAAACTTACATTCATTGAATCGTTCCAATTCAAACAACAAGCCTTCATCCACAGGCATTCATTCAGTTATAGCAATTAAGCACATAGCCTCATGGCAAGCATGCGAATCATGGCAATATGGCAATAACACTCATGCAAGTATGCTAAAGCGTAAAGACTTACCGAGTACTCCAAGCCAAAACAAAAACTAGTTAGAAAGATGCATGATCCTAACTATGTAAGATGCCTAATGCAACACGTGCAATATGAAATTAACAGGCTTGGCTACTAATATAGCACATGATACAATTTCATAACATGCTTTGAAACACATATTCAAATAAGTATTGAATTGGCAATGCAGTTTGAATGATGCGTCGAGCTTTAGTGCATGCAAGACAAATGAATGGATACAAACATCCAAGCATAAGGTATGCTAATTGAAAATGTCCCTAATCTAACCATCAAGAGCGATAAAATAAAAGGGAGAAAGACGCGGGGTTGGAAAACATACACACACGCGCGCACACTTATTACAACATTATGCCCTCACGAAGGAGGGTCCGAATGAATAAGAGCTAAGCTAATCTAATTAAACTAATTAGACTAATTATTACAAATCAAATGAATAACTAGCAAACTAATTACTAATTATTACAACACTTTAACTAATTAGCAACTAATTAATTAAAACAAATGCACACTAACTAAACATGCAGGGCATTTAAACTATGTTGCTACTGCTCTGCTTTGGGAAGTGGAAGATGCATGCGCTCAATTCTCGCCCCGAAAAGCCACCATTTTGCTCTTAGGAGGCTCTGTTTGCAGGGTTGACCATACTCAAGAATCTTTCTGCTCCACTTACCAAATCTCTGCTGAGGATTGCATCAGTGGCTTGCTGGCCATGGATGGTTGCTGCCGGCCATCTGCCTACCAGAGGGGTGTACTGCCGGCCAGAAATGAAGCCTTGCCGGCCATGGGTGGGGCACTGCCGGCCACTGGTGAGGCACTGCTGGCCACTGATGCTCTGAGTCACCACACTGCAACAGAGCACAAACAGAGCAAAAGAAAGGTTTTTCCAGAGGTTTGTTTGTACTGTGCCCCTCCTTATCATCTCAAAACCTCAAAGGAGTGGCACACTTGGATCCAAAACCACCAACCAAGCATTTTCAATGCATGATGGCCAAGGAACCAAGGAGTACAATTTCATTGTATGCAAAAACAAGACTCAAGACCATCACCCTATCATGTGTGATCAAAGGCAATGGAGACAAAGGGGATTGGCTCATTTCATCACTTTGAGTATGAAATACTTTAATCTTCCTCATGTTCAATATAACGTCCGATTGAACACATGCAATGCAACACAAAATGTTTAACTTGCTTAAATTTTCCTCATTCATCTTGTTTACTCATTTTAGATTACCGATTCATTATTTAATCAATTAAGTCCAAAAGTGAGTGTCCTCTAATGGAAAGATGGTTCAAACCACAAGATGCTTTGGGCATTAAAGAGGCATTACATTGTTGATAATGAACCCCCTAAGGGATTAAACTATTAGGTGTAACACCTCAATTTCATACTTTAGCAAACAAGTGGTTTAAAACCACTTTCAAAGCAAACAAAGAGTGAAGAATGAAGGGAGCTTACAGAGGTTAAAAATGCTGAAATAGAGTGCAAAACAACACTGAAACATGCTTTCAACTCAAAACAATGATGCTCAAAGCTTTAAAACACTAAGTTAGTGAAGGAATTAACCCTACAACTATGCAATACAAGCCTCAAATGAACTAACCAGCCTAAAATAGAGCCAAAATAGGTCAAAATAGTTGCAAAAACATGCTGGACAAAGGCTAAGTTAGGCTAGAAAAACATGTTAACATACAAAGCTATCTAGGCATGCAAACAAGACACAAGGAGAGGAGGCTAACCCCTCCAATTTTGGACTTCAAAACAAAGTTTTTATCACTAAAATAACTGTAACTTTCAGTGGTTAAAAGGCCCAAAAATTTTGATTTAAAGGTGATGAAAGATGGCACAAAAAGCTTCACAAGCTAAGGAATAAAAAGGGGAGACAACCCCCTAACTCACAAAGACTCAAACTACCATTTTTATGCCTTAAAAACATAGTTTTTTATACTTCAAAAACAGCCTTAAAACAATTGAAAAAAGATGGCAAAGCAAGTATGGAAATTAAGCCAGCAAAGAGAAATTTCTACCTCTTCAAGGGAAGACACAAATTAAGCAACAGTCCAAGCTCAAACCTTCTTCTAGAGCTCAAACAAAACCCCAAGAGACCTCATCTCCAAGGTGGTCAAATTTGATCAAGGGTCTATGTGCAAAAGCTAAGAGAAACTAGGCTATAAGGCACAAAATATCAAGAGAGAGAGAAAATTTTTGTTTTCAAAATTTTCTAACCCTTGCACATGCAAGAGAGGGGTTCTATATATAGAAAATACAAAATCCCCTCGCAAACATCCAGCCATACATGTGTTGGAAGATGCTTGAATCTATGCAAACAGCTGGCACAAAATATCACAAAATATCTGCTGGATACACTGGTGGCCGGCTGGCCATCAGCAATGGCCGGCAAGGCTTCATTGATGGCCGGCAGGGCACATCAATGGCTGGCAGGTCAAGAGCCATGGCCGGCAGCCTTCAAGGATAGCCGGCAAGCCATGAACAACATCATGCTGAAAAGACCTAGACATGGTCCAAAGATGAGACAAAATGGATCCAGGGTTTGGAAAACTCAAACCTGTGGTGTTCCACCACGGACTTCGAGCGCTCAAGGAGCAATCAGACTCAGTATCAGATGTACCTGCAAAAACATCCAAGTCTTAAAGGGGCCATCAAAAATAGGGTGTCTACACAAAGTATTGAGTGTTTTCAAACCCCGCTCGAGCGCAAGAAGGCCCGTTCAACCGGAAGACCAAATTTCTGGGCAACACAAGGTTTGAAAACTAAGTAGCCAACTTATTCCAAACACACTCAAAATGCTCAAACAACCAAATTTAAGGAGGAATAAAGAGCAAAGACAATGAACAACATTCAGAAATCATAAACCCAAGTCCGGAATACAATAGGTGACGGGCTAAAACTAAAATCGTTATAATGCGGGTCAGTGGTAGAAGTATGCGTGTGGGTGCATTGGGTCGACTTGGGAGGCATTCATTAACACCTTCCAGGACAAGTTTTTACCTCCCAGAGTTAACGAGAAGTTGAGAAATTAGTTCTCTAAGCTGAACACACCTGTAGTAGAGTTTGAAGCCACCTTCACCAGTTTGTTGAGGTTTGCACCCCAGCTAGTGGCAATTGAGGAACACCATTGCTTAGAGTTTGAGAAGAGGCTGAAGATTGAGCTAATGTTTAAGGTGGCCGGTTCGATGATTAGGGATTATGGATGCCTTGTGAGGTGGCGGCGGCTCATCTAGAGATCGTGATACAAATGGAGGATGAGGGGCTCTAAGAGGAGCCCAGATGCCCAACGAGATAGTAAGAGGCAAAGGTTCTAATCCCCAGCAGTCCCAAGGAGTACAGTCGAGGTCTTACTTTCCAATACCGAGTTCGAGTTCTGGGAGAGGTGGTCAGGGGGATTTCACTTGTTTCAAGTGTGGTCAGTTGGGCCACAAGTCTCTAGCTTGCCCGCAGAGAGGGGAAGGGCAGTGATTTGCACAATCTACGAGCTAGAGTCAAGGGAGAGGCCAGCTGCTCACTTGTTATTAGTGTGGGCATGCGGGGCACATGAAGAGGTTTTGCCTACTATTGGGTGGCACACATGGTGCATTTGGTTTGAGGCAGATACAGAGCCACCAACCAGCACAATCAGCACAGGCCTCGAGGGCTAATCAGAGAGCCTCTTTGGCTTAGTGAGTGCATCAGTCCTATTCTCCGAGGGGTGAGCAGGTGTAGCTCAACTTTTCGTGCCCCTTTCAAAAGTCGAATAAGCCCTATAGTATCGGACTCTCGCGGTTTTGAATCTGATCTCACAAGTGCAATGTGAAATAGATAAACACCAAAGAGTCCAAATCCGACAAATCTTTTGGAAAATCGATTTTGAATCAAAATGCCAAAAATGGATTGCTTTGCTAGATACAGAGTCGCCACCTAAATATTTTTGGAAAATTTAGGAAACCCACGACTCGTGCCAAAAGCCACGTGTTTGTCATCACCAAGATTGTCTCAGCTCGAGAACTTAGGTACGAGAGGGGAAGGTCATGAATTGAGCACCTCCGCTCACCCCATCGAAGGTCGGCCTCTACTAATCATGATATGAATCTTATGTACATTATATGCTCTTGTTCCGGTTTATTAGGCTAGCATTACTATGTGATGCACACACACACACAAGTATAGACTAACTTGTAAGAATTGAAACACTGTAGACACCGCATTTTTGACCGTCCTCAAGACTTGGACGTCATCGTTTGAATACTCGATGATCATCCATGTTTGTGTTCATTTTGAACGCCCGAAGTTCTTGGTGGAGTGCCTTGCCTTTGAGCTTTTGAAACTTGTCTGTTTTATGCTTGGTTGTGGACCAAGAGCTTGTTGCTTTGTTTTTAGAGGAGGGGATGGCCTGCCAGCCACCCCTACAACTCATCGGCCATCAGTGGTGGCCGGTCGGCTACACTAATGGCTGGTCGGCCTCATTGATGGCCAGTTGGCCACTAATGATGGCCGATGGCCATTTTTCTCCTTTTTCAAATATTTGTTTGCCAGTTGTGCCAGCTGTTGTTCACTGATGCTCATCTCCATATACGTGTATGGAGGGATAAAAGCAAGCCTTTGGCTTGATTTTCTATATAAGGGTAGGTCTCTCCCCGATTTTAGGGGGTTAGACATTTTTGTGAGCAAAAACTTCCTCGCTCTCTCTAGAACTCTCTCTTTCTCTCTATTTTGTGCTTGAAAGTGAGATTTCTCTACACATTAGCGCTAAGACCCTTAGCCAAACACCTTCATCTTGGAGCTGAGGTTCTTGGACGTTCTATTTGAGGTCTTAAGCTTGGTTTTAGCTCAGAGTTGCACCTGTTTTAGTGCTGTGCTTCAAGGGTAAGGATTTACCTCTTTTAAGCTTTGTTTTAATTAAATACTTGGCCATCTTTTTATGCTATTTTGATCTGATTTTTCAACCATAAAAAAATGTGATTTTAAGGTTTTAAAATGGTGGTTTAAGCCTTGTTGAGTTAGGGGGGTTGTCTCCTCTTTTGCTCTTTGGCTTGTGAAGCCTTTTGTGCTACTTTTAAAGGCTTTTAAAGTAAACTTTTTTTGGCCTTCAAACCACTAAATTCTAGGGGAATTCCAGTGGCAAAAATTTTGTTTTGAGGTCCAAAATAAGAGGGGGTGGCCTCCTCTTCTTATCTCTCTATTCCATGCCTAGTTAACATTACAAAGTAGCATGATTTTATGGCTTAACTTAGCTTAATCTCAGCATGTTTTAGGCTTTGTTTTGTCATACCATAACTCTGTTTTGGGTGGTCTTGGTCATGTGGCTCATGTTTTGTATAGCTATAGTACAAATGCCTTCACTAGCTTTGTATTTTAAGGCCTGTAACATGCTTTGCATGAGATGATTGCATGATATAGCAATATTTTACATGTGATTTCAGTGCATGTATCTCTATCACACTCTCACTTAGTTCACTCTTTCATTGCTTTTGAGAATTGTGCTTTGTGCCTTGTTTGCGGGTCAATATGCAAACATGTTTTTTTTGCCTTTTATGCCTAAATCTTAGCATGTTTTGGCTACTATTTTGGCATGGTTAAGCTCTATCCAGAGTTGGTTTGATCATTTAAGCTTGATATTGCATGCCTCTAGTGTAATGCTCTTTGCTAGTTTATATGCTTTTGGCCCTTAACATATTATGCACGTGTTGCTTGCATGTTGTTGCACTATTTTCCATGCCATTTTAGCATTGAAATATCTACAACCTCCCTCATTTCTTCACTTTTAATTTGCTTTGAGGGTTGGTTAGCCTTAGGGTTGTGTGTAAGCTTGAGATAGAGCTTGTGCTCAATGGCTTTAACCCTCTTTTGAGGGTTCCTCCTAGCCAAAGGCATGATCTCTCTCATGTCTTAAATCATCCTTCGGTTGACCCCTCTCTCATAAGAGGACTTTCACATTGGACTTAATCGATTAAAGGATTAATCGGTAATGTAAAATGTGTAAACAAGAATTGAGCAAAGTAAAACTTGTGCAAGATAAGCATTTGTGTTGCATTGCATGCGTTTGGATCGGACATTAATCCAAACACAAGAAATTTGGAACGTTTCATACTCAAAGTGATGAAACGTGTCACGTTTCTTGGTCGTCGTCACCCTTGATCATGAATGATAGGGTGGTGGCCATTTGAGTCTTATGTGTGCATTCATTAAGCTTGTACAAGCTTGGTTCTTTGGCCATCATGCATTGAAATGCTTGATTGGTGGCTTGAGAGCCAAGTGCCACACTCCTTTGAGCTTGAGAAATGATAAGGAGAGTGGCAGTACACACATTCCTTAGAGAATACATTGCCTTGCCTCTGTTTGCTCTCTGTTGCAGCAAAAGGAGGAAGTTCAGGGAATCAGTTGCCGACCGGCCACATGCACTAGCCAACCAACCACCAGTAGTGGCCGATGGCCACCAATTATGGCCGATCAGTCATCAGTGTGTTCTTGAGACGGAACAGAAGCAATCTGGAGGTTGGCATAATTTTCAGAGGTCCAAAGATGTGCAAACAGAGGCATCTAGAGGTGAGGTGGTGGATTTTCGGAAGGAAGTCAACCGAGCATGCATGTCTCATTCGCCCGCGAGGCCACTTTATTGCTTTATTAGCTAATTGTAGCTAATTATTACTTGTGTTGTAATTAATAAGTTTAAATTATTTTGTAATATTTTAATTAGCTTAGCATAGCGAGTTATTTAATTGTGTTGTAATATTTAATTAGCTAGAATAGTTAATTAGTTGGTTTGTAATAATTAGCTTAGCCTAGAGTAGCTTAGCTTATTTATTCGGACCCTCCTTCGAGAGGGCACAATGTTGTAATAAGGGTGCGTGTGTGTGTGCACGTCTTCCAACCCCATGTCTTTCTCCCTTTTATTTATCCGCTTTCGATGGTTAGATTAGGGATATGTTTTGATTAGCATACCTTATGCTTTCATGTTTGCATCATTCATTTGTCTTGCATGCACCGAGGCTCGGCACATCATTCAAACTGCATCACAATTTCAATACACTTACTTGAATACGTGTTTCAAAGCATGTTATCAAAGTGTTTCAAATGCCATGATTAGGTAGCCGAGCCTATTTAGTTGCATTATTGCATGTGTTGCATTAGGCATCTTAACATAGTTAGGATCATGCATCTTTCTAACTCTTGTTTTCCTAGCTTGGAGTACACTGTAAGTTTTACGCTTTAGCATACTTGCATGAGTGTGAGTGTTGCCATGGTAGCATCTTGCCATGAGGCTATGTGCTTAAATGTTAATGTGCATGAATGACTATGGATGAAGGCTTTGTTGCTTGAATTGGAACAATTCGACAAATGAGAGTTTTAAGCCCACTTTGCGAAGTGGCAAATCATGTTTTAAGCCCATCATGTTTGGTGGCAAATCCACGCTTTAGCCCACTTTGAGGGTGGCATTTTCAAACCATTTTTGAAAACAAACATGAATTGTTTTGTTCCAATTCTTGCGATTTAGTCTATACTTGTATGATGTGCGCATCACGTAGTAATGTTAGATAAAAACCGGAATAAGAACACATGTGTTTATAAAACAATATATCATGCTTAGTAGAGGCCGATCCTTTGATCGGGCGAGCGGGGGTGCTCATTTTATAACCTTCCCCCCTCGTACCCAAGTTCCCGAGCCGAGACAACTTTGGTGATGACGGACACGTGGCCTTTGGCATGAGTTAGGGTTTCCTAAATTTCTCCAAAATAAAATATTTAGGTGGTGACTCTATAATTTGGCAAAGCAATCCAGTTTTGGCATTATTTGATTCAAAATCTGATTTTCCAAAATGACTTGTCGGATTGGACTCTTTGGTGATTTATCAGTCTTACATTGCGCTTTATGAGATTAGATTCAGAACCCTGACATGAGTCCGAACTGTAGGACCGATTCGCGCCTCTCTAAAAAGGGGGCGCGCGAAGAAAGTCGAGCGTTACAAACACTTGATTCATGTTTGTTTTGGAAATTGTTTCGAATATGTACCACTTAAAAAAGTGATCACATATGAACATTACTCAAATTATTCCAATTAAAGCAATTAGCCTTCATCCACAGGCACTCAAATAGTTTATCACTTAAGCACTTAGCCTCATGGTGAACATGTTTTAATATGGCAACACTAACATTCAATGCAATATGCTAAAACAAGTAAAGGTTTACCTAGTACTCCAAGCCAAAAAGATGAAACTAGTTAGAAAAATGCATGATTCCTAACTATGCAATATGACTAATGTAACACATGCGATATGCAATCCAAATAGGCTCGGCTACTAATATGGCATATGAATCAATTTGATAGCATGCGGTCTAAACACGTATTCAAAGAAGTATTTCAACTAACAATGCAAGTTAGAATGATGCGCCGAGCCCCGGTGTATGCAAGACAAGTGGATGCAAGGCATGAGTGATGCTAAACAAAACATGATGCCTTAAACGAACTATCATAAGCTAGTAAATAAAAGGTAGAAAGACGTGGGGTTGGAAGACTTACGCGTTATTAGAACATTGCGCCCTCACACAGGAGAGTCCGAATGAACTAACTAGCTAACTAAGCTAATTAAGCAACTATTACAAACCCAAATGAATAATTTAGCTAAACTACTTAACTAATTATTACAAGCCGAATTAATTAACTATTCTAGCTAACTAATTATTACAAGACAAAATTAGCTAACTAATTAATTACAAAATGAAGTAACCAAATTAACTATTCTAATTACTCCTCTTTGGGAAACGAGAAATGCTCATGCATACACGAACTTTCCATCCGAAAAAGCCACTGTTTTTGTTGCTGAATGCCTCTGTTGCACAGTAGAACATTTGCACTGATTTCCACCTCCAGACCAACTCTGTTCTGCTTCAAAAGTACACTACTGGATTTTGCACTGGTGGCAGGCAGAGGGCCTTTCATCCACTAATGATGGCCTGCCGGCTACAGAAGGTGGCCTACCGGCCACTGATGATTGGATTGTCCTACTGCAACAGAGAGCAAACAGAGCAGGGGCAGGGTATTCTCAAGGGTTTGTTTACACAATTTACCCCTCCTTATCATTTGAATAGCTCAAAGGAGTAGTAAAACTTGATTCACAAACGATCAATCTATGCAATTTCATTGCATGATGGCCTATGAACCAAAGTGTACAAATTCAATAAATGCAACAAAATAAGACTCTCAAAACCACCTCCCTATCATGAATGATCAAGGGAAGTAGTTGACAATGAATCATAAACCATTTTCATCACTAATGAGTATGAAACGACTCAAGACTCAAGGATTCAATTAACGTCTGATTGAACCCAAACCAAATTATTACCTTGCACCTTTTTAAATCACCAATTTTATTACTCCATTTTAGTTACCTCTCAATTATTTAATCAATTAAGTCTACAAGTGAATTTTAAGTCCTCTAATGGAAAGAGGGCTCAAACCAAGTGTTGCTTTGGGTATGAAAGAGACATCATACCGTTGGTAATGAACCCCCAAAGGGATTAAACCATTAAGCATGACACCTCAATCTCATGCTTAAACAAACAAATAATTTGAAACCACTTTCAAGAAAAGAAAAAGCCAAGAAAGGAGAGAGGTTACAGAGGTGATTAATGGTGAGAACAAGTATGAAAAGCATTTAATAAATGCAATCAACTCAAATGAGGTGGTATTTAAGGCCTAAAACACCAAACTCATGAGGACAATTACACTACAAGCACGCAATATAAGGCTCAAATGTAATGAACACTTAAAAATAGTCCTAAAATAGTGCTAAATAAGTCCTAAAACATACTGGAATTAAGACAAAAATAGCTAGGACAATAAGGTAAAACATGGATCATACTAGGCTAGTAAGCAAAACACGAGGGGAGGCTAACCTGTCCAATTTTGAACTTCAAACCATGATTTTAGCCACTAAAATAACTCTAAAAATCAGTGTTTAAAATCTCAAAAATAGATAGTGTAAAGATGGGAAACACAAAGGTAAAGGCCTTGAGAGTAAGGTGTAAAGAAAGGTGAACCACCCCTCAACCTTTATTGGTCTTAAAACCCAAGTTTCAATCCAAAAAAACAGAGTTTGTATAGCCCAAAAACAAAGGAAAAAATAGTAGGAAAAAGAGTAAATAAAGCAAATAGAGAAGCAAAGCTTTATACCTCTTAAAGAGGAGAACCAATTCTAGGAAACAAATCACGACAAACACACCTTCAAGAGCTCAAATAAGGCTCAAAGGTACCTCATCTCAAAGATGGAGAGGTTTGGTTGAGAGTGTATAGGCTAAAGGTTGCATAAGGCTAAGAAATTTCAAAAGAGAGATAGAGAATTTTTTGCTCCAAAAAATTCAACCTTAAAACCAAGAGAGAAGGTCCTCTATATATAGAAATATATGAGCTTCAGTCGCAAATATCTATATAAAGACAAGTGGAGCAATGTGGAAACAACTGGCACAAATATTTGCAAAAATCTGATTTTTTGACACTTGTGGCCGGCAAGCCACTCATAGTGGACGGAAAGGCACAAAAAGAGGCAAAAGTTTCACTACTGGCCGGCAGGCTACTAACAAGGGCCGGCAAGCCACTATTTGTGGCCGGCCACAAAAATCTATTTTCAGTCCCAATTTCAAATGGGCATAACTCCTTCATCCGAACTCTGTTTCAGGTCATTCTTGAGTCCACATTGAAGCCCTGGAAGTCTAGTTCCAATGGTGGAAACCTCATATCTAAATTATAAGTGTGCAAAGAGATATGCCTATTTTAGTAAAGGCTGCTCAGTTTTGTCCTAACGGATTGATGCCTAACTCTTCCCCTAACTAGTTTTCTTCCCTCCCCTCTTATTTTCTTCAACTCCAAACCTTTAACTAAGATGTTTTAAATATTTTTTCAAAGATTTCACCTCCTTTTAATTTATTTCCACTTTGTCCTTACTCGGTTTACCAAAAAGTGCAATTTTTAACGAAATACGAGCCTCGGAACATCGTAGAAACTTTTCAAAAATATATTGAAAGAGAGGGTTTTAAGGTCTAAATGAGTTTCGGTCCAAAATGGGGTGTAAGGTTGGGATTTAGAAGCTCTTCTTGCTGAAGAAATCGAACATTTGTACAACATAACTTTCATGATCGAGTGATTAATCAGTGGTGCCCAAGTCTTAAGGGTCGTCAAAAATGGGGTGTCTACAGCGGGTAGATCAGAGGCCTACAGGGCGTATATATGTTGTTACTACGCCAGACTAGCACTGGTGCCTTCCATTGTGAGAGGTACTTTCTTGTTTTGCAATTCAGTTGCTAATGTGTTGATTAATACGGGTGCATTTTATTCATTTATCTCACTTACATTTGCATCAGTTTTGGGGTTAGAGTTGGCTCAGTTAGCATCTCTTATTTGTGTGGTGTCACCTCTTAGGGGTGAGATGGTTTTGAAGCAAGGGTGTCGGGGTTGTGATACAGAAGTTGTCGATTGCCGACTTTCCTTTTCATTTGTATTGATGGATATGTCTTGTTTTGATGTTATATTGGGTATGGATTGGTTGTCTTCATACCGGGCTATTATTGATTGCTCCCATCAAAGGGTTACTGTATATATCTTAAGCGGTGATTGTTTTAATTTCTTGGGGGACCGAGTTAGTAGAGTCTTATCACCGGTGTATGATGGCAGAGTGAACTTAGTTATCTTCTTGCTAGCTTCATGAGTAGTGAGTGTGATAAAGCCCAGGTTGAGATGCCGAGGGTAGTTTGCGAATACCTAGATGTCTTTCCCGAGGATCTTATTAGTTTACCACCTGACCGAGAGATCGAGTTCTCTATTGATCTAGTCCCTGGCACGACACCGGTTTCTATGGCACCGTATCAGTTTGCACCTGCTGAGTTGAGTGAGTTGAAGGTTCAACTCACTCAATTGTTAGATAAGGGTTTCATCTGCCCTAGTGCTTTGCCTTGGGGAGCACTGGCTCTCTTTGCTAAAAAGAAAGATGGAGCGTTGCGACTTTGTATTGATTATCGGAAGTTGAACTGGGCAACTGTTAAGAACAAGTACCCAATGCCTCGTATAGATGATCTGTTTGATAAGTTGAAGGGATCTTGTTGTTTCTCTAAGATATACCTGAGATCGGGTTATCATCAGTTAAGAGTGAGGGAGGAGGACATCCCAAAGACAGTATTCCGTACGTGGTATGGTCATTACGAGTTCCTAGTGATGCCTTTTGGGCTAACCAATGCACCGGCTGTATTTATGGATTTGATGAATCAGATCTTCCATGAGTTTTTAGACCGCTTTGTGGTCGTCTTTGTAGACGACATCTTGATTTACTCACCCTATGAGGAGGAGCACGAGGAACACTTGCGGGTAGTACTTGAGTTACTTAGAACCCACAAGCTATATGCTAAGTTTGGGAAATGTGAGTTCTGGCTAAAAAAGGTAAAGTTCTTAAGCCATGCGGTATCTAGGGAAGGGGTGACTGTAGACTCATCCAAGATAGAGGTAGTTTAAGATTGGGAACAACCTAAGAATGCTTTCAAAATCCGTAGTTTCTTGGGGTTGGCCGGGTATTACCGCTGATTTATGAAGGATTTTTCTAGTCTAGCCTCACCTTTGACTAGATTAACAAGGAAAGGAGTTAAGTTTGTGTGGAGTGAGACCTGTGAGAAATCATTCCAAGAACTTAAAGTTAGACTGACTACCGCTCCAGTTTTAATTATTTCGGAGAGGGGTTTGAGTTATTCAATATTTTGCAATGCCTCACGAGAAGGTTTGGGTTGTGTTTTGATGCAATAGGGAAAGCTAGTAGCCTATGGCTCACGACAGTTGAAAACACACGAGAGGAATTACCCTACTCACGACTTAGAGTTAGCAGTGATGATCTTTGCCTTAAAGATTTGGAGGCACTATCTGTATGGTGAGAGATTTGAAGTATTTTCTGATCACAAGAGTCTGAAATATTTGTTTACACAGAAGGACTTGAATTTAAGGCATAGGAGGTGGATGAAGTTCATAGAGGATTATGATTTCGAACTGCATTATCATCCGGGGAAGGCCAATGTCATACCTGATGCATTGAGTATAAAATCTATTAGCAGCATAGCTTGTATTGCCATCCGGGAATGAGAGATGTTGGGTGCTCATGGGGAGTTTGACTTGCATCTTAGTGAGTTCGTTGAGTCTGCAACCTTATTCACGATAGCTGCACAACCTACACTTATGAATCGAGTGATAGAAGCACAGAGGGGTGACCTTGAGGTGGAATCTCTCTGAGAGAAGATCTCCAATGGGAAGGTAGAGAAGGGCTTGAACGTGCATCCCGACCAGAGTGTGAGATATCGTGACCGCTTGCTCGTGCCGAAACCTTGCTGAGAGGAAATACTCCGAGAGTTTCACCATTCACGCCTTGCAGTGCATCCGGGAGGCACAAAGATGTGTCACGACCTTAGTCGCCAGTTTTGGTAGAGGGGTATGAAGAAGGACATGGCAGTGTTTGTATCGAAGGGCCTTACTTGTCAGCAAATGAAGGCCGAACATCAGAGGCTAGCGGGTTTGTTATAACCCTTGCCTATAGCCGAGTGGAAATGGGAGCATGTTATGATGGATTTCGTTGTGGGTCTTCCTAGAACTCAACGGGACAGTGATGCCATTTGGGTGGTAATTGACCAGTTAACCAAGTCGGCACACTTTATACCTATGTGTGTGAGTGACTCAGTAGATTTCCTTACCGACTTATATATTTGGGACATAGTGAGGTTGCGCAGAGTCCTAGTAACGATTGTATCAGATAGAGATCCGCGTTTTACAACTTGGTTATGGCAGAGCTTACAGGGTGCCTTGGGCACTAGACTGACTTTTAACACAGCGTATCATCATCAGATTGACGGGCAATCAGAGCGTACCATTCAGATTTTAGAGGATATTCTTCAAGGTTCTGTCCTCAGGGTTCATGGGAGAGGCACTTGCCCTTGGTAGAGTTTGCCTATAACAATAGCTTCCAGCCGAGTATTGGCATGGCATAGTTTGAGGCCTTGTATGGCCAACCGTGTAGATCTCTAGTGTGCTGGGCCCAGGTGGATGATGCACCAATGTTGGGCCCGAAGTTGGTTGGGGAAACAACAGAGAAAGCTGCACTTATCCGTAAAAGGTTGATTACAGCCCAGAGTCATCAAAAAAGTTATGCCGACCGTAGGAGGAGACCCTTGTCTTTTGAGGTGAGGGATTATGTGTTCTTGAAAATATCACCTAGAAAGGGTTTGATGAGATTCAGAAAGGGTGGGAAGTTGTCCCCTCTATTCATCGGGTCTTTTGAGATTCTTGAACAGATCGGAGAGGTAGCTTACCGTTTGGTATTGCCGCCACAACTTTCCCAAATCCATGATGTGTTTCATATTAGCATGCTTCGGAAGTATGAGCTGGATCCATTACATGTATTGGATTGGACTAACTTAGAGGTAGACGAAGATGTCTCATATGAGGAGAGACCGGTGAGAGTCTTGGATACCCGGGACCAAGTCTTGTGAGGCAAGACAATTTCTTTAGTAAAGATATTGTGGAAACATCACGGGGTCGAAAAAACAACTTGGGAGCATGAATTAGAAGTCTAAGAGAAATATCCGGACTTGTTTGTTGGTGCCTGAGCATGTATTGAGATTTTGATTATGTTAATGAAATGTAATAACATTGTATATGTTTTAAATTATGAGAACATTGTATATGAGAACATTGTGTGTGTTTTATCACTTTTGGGAGCATTGTATATATATTGAGTAAAGTTTGAAAAAAAATACTTGGGTTTGATTTAGACATTGCAAATGTTTTGAGAATTGTAATTGGCACGCCTGATACTAAAACTTGTATATCGAGTTGGTAAGAATGGATGATCGGTGAGTGGGTCATGATGTGGAATTGGCTATACTAATATTATTGTGAATGGTTTAATAACAATTCTGAGCTTGATTTGAAATTTCGGGGACGAAATTTTTTAAGGGGGAAGGTTATAGCGATCCCGGTCTTGACCCTACACTCGTGGTAATCCGGACTCGGGTTTATGGTTTTTGAATGTTGTTCATTGTCTTTTCCTCTCTATTCCTCCTTAAATTTGGTTATTTGGACGTGTTGAGTATGTTTGGAATAGGTTGGTTGCTTGGTTTTCAAACCTTGTGTTGCCTAGAATTTTCGTCCTCCGCTCGAGCGGCCCTTTTTGCACTCGAGCGGGATTTGCAAACTCTCAGTACTTTGCACGTCTGCAATAGTACTGGAGGGGTGTTTTCCATGCTCAAGCGGCATTTCCTACGCTAGAGCGGGTTGGCGCTCGAGCAGTCTTTCTTGTGCTCGAGCGGTTTGTCTGTTGTCTGTAAATATACTGGGGGTGTGTATTTTGCGCTCGAGCAGGACTTCTTGCGCTTAAGCAGAACAACTTATTGTGTCTGACGCTCAAGCGTCAACTCTTGTGCTCGAGCAGACTGTACGTATATTAGATCGCGAAAATGACTTTTTACATCATTTTTTCAGATCTTTTCCTCCAAAAACCCTAAAGTGACACACACTCTCTCTAAAATACTCTCTCTTTCTCTCTCTACTATTTCTCCTAGATTCCTGGATCTCTCCGCTCTAGTGTCTTTGGGAAAAGGGTAGAGCATCTTGAGAGCTCTGTTTTGATCCGATTGGAACTTGATTTCAGCATCATTTAAAGTTTCATCCTTGCTCCTTTGGTCTTCTAAACTTGAGGTAGGGATTCTCTACATCTTAATATGGGTTTTAACTTGGTTATAGGTTGTTGTATAAAAATGGTGAGATTTGGGAATGTTTTGAGCAAACCTAGGGTTTGAGTTCAAGTTGGAAAAAAGGGGTTTCTATGTAGGTGTTGTGTAAATGATTATGGGATTTGGATAAGAGGTTATCTTGTGTCAAAATAGTTAATTTTGGGCTTTGGGTTAATATTTGAAAAATTGGAAAGCTTTGTCCTAAAATATCTTGAATAATTATTTTGTATAAATAATGAAATTGGTACGAAAAATGTGAAATTGGGAGGTTGTGTACTTGAATGGTGTTGTTAGATTTGCTCAATCACTCACCTATGGAGATTTAATGATTTATCTGTTATAAAGATTGTATATCTATTCAGAGATAACTGCTTTGGGATGTCGGTGGAGGATAGTCATGATTGTTATAGACATTGCATGTGGATTAGGCGAATTGAAACTAATCCTTTAACCATTATCATTAAATATGATTATAAATCATATACATTGTATATGTATGATATCTGGAAGGAGAAAGCGCATGTACTCCATGTTTTGAGGAGAAGAAAGGGGATGGACTCCATTAAACTAAGTTGGCCTGTATGTCCAGACTGAAAGTCCCGAAAACCATTTGTATACATGGTTGCCGATTCCCGCAGACGAAATTTCCGTAAAATGGCAAATAGAAGTGAATGTATTGTGTGATGATTTTAAATTGTTGGAAACCTGTGAGGTGTATCCTCTGTTGGGTGGATGAATGCAGTGGATGTATCTATTGAACCAAAATGAATGGGATGAAATGTAAGTTTGACATATCATGGTTTTGGAGAAAGTCATAAAGATTTTGTTGTAAGAAAATGAAAATGTGCATCATACTTATATCTCGATAATTCTCATATATTGTGTTAGATTGCTTCTACTAGGCTTTGGCTCACCCTCTTTTGGGAAATTATTTTCAGGTACCGGTGATATGCCTCTTCCAAAGACATAGCTTGGGATTTTGTATTTAATGTTCGTTCAAGGCTAGGACTTTATATGTACAGAGCTTATGAATCTCTTTTGTTGTAACCAAGCAGTGACTTGGAAAGATGTAAGCCCATAGGGCATTTATTTTGTTGATCATTAACTGGTATTACATGCTATAGATTCAGGATGTACATTTATGAATGTATATTGCATGTATTATCTTTTGTAAACGAACTCTGACGAATGAAAGTATTTTATTTCTGTTATTCTTCTACTTATGGGTTGTCCCCGAACAAGATCCCCGGCTTTGCAAAGTCTTTCGACTCGGGTCCAGAGTACTTGAGGGATATCCGAACTTTCTTAAGCTATGGTTTTAAACTACCTAGCAAAAGAAATAAAGCAAAAGAGCAGCAATCAGAAATCGCACAACACCTAAGCTAAGATGTTATCAACACAGACATAATCAAAGTTGTAGGACTATACTCCACTTTGAATTCTACTCAAAACAGATACCGCCTATAACACTGATATGCACATTCCTACCCAGTTTCACTGTAAAGCACATACCTATTAAGAGAGAGCCAAAACACCCCTATGATGGGGGTAGGGTTACCCTATCCTAATTTTTGTCATGAATTAGGATTCATTATTTTCAATCAAGCGGTTTCATGCCCTGCATTCGGATGAGCGTCTTGTCCTAGTTTGGAACAGTTACTATGGCTTTCTACATGTAGCTAGGCTAAATGGTCAAAAGGGGTACCTCAGCAAGACTACCTAATATACCTCTCACACCTAACATCGAGAAGTGAAAGGAAGATCAAATGGTACAGCGGTAGTCCAGATCCAAGGGTTGTGTTCCCAACACGATAGAACCCACGACCGGTCAGCCTTTTGGCAAGCTTTTGGGCAAGCCTCTGGCACATCGTCCAGGATAACATATGGCAAACACAGTGACTTAAATGCACCAATACAAATGCAAATGCAAAGAACATATAAGTGTAGATAAAATTTCACATCATGAAGTCCAAGTCAAGTTCTCTACCTTTACCTAACAGAGTCGCCAGAAACTGTAGCTTGACTTTTCGTGCTCCTTTCGGATACGATAACCCTACACTTCGGACTCTCGTGGTTCTGAATCTGATCTCACAAGTGCAATGTGAAATAAATAAACACAAAAGAGTCCAAATTCGACAAATCTTTTGGAAAATCGATTTTGAATCAAAATGCCAAAAATGGACTGCTTTGCCAGATTATAGAGTCGCTACCTAAATATTTTTTGGGAAATTTAGGAAACCCACGACTCGTGCCAAAGGCCACGTGCCTGTCATCACCAAAGTGTCTCAGCACAGGAACTTAGGTACGAGAGGGAAATGTCATGAATTGAGCCCCCCACTCGCCCGATCAAAGATCGGCCTCTACTAATCATGATGTGAATCTTATTTACATTATATGCTCTTAGCATTGCTATGTGTTGCATACAAGTATAGACTAATTTGCAAAAATTGGAACACTTTTGATTTCATGTTTGTTTGAAAAGTGTACCACTTGAAAAAGTAATCTTATATGCACATTACTTAAATTATTCCAATTTAAGCAATTAGCCTTCATCCACAGGCATTCAAACAGTTATCGTACTTAAGCACTTAGGCCTCGTTTGGCAAGCGGTGATTTTAGCTAAAAAGTCACGAAAAAAATTAAAAAGCCAACAACTTATACCAAAAAGTGAAAGATTTCATTTTCTCTCTATTTTTTGCACATCTTTTCATAAAAAATCAAAAAGGCATCTCAAACATACTAATTTTTTTTACATCATATTTTAGCCAAAAAGTCAAAAAGTTACTAAAAAGCATGTTCCCAAACGAGGCCTTATTCTCATGGTAATTATGCTCGACATGGCAACAATCACACTCATGCGATATGCTAAAGCGGTAAAGCTTACCCCAATTCCCGAGGCAAGCCAAAAGAGAGAAAATAGTTAGAAAAATGCATGATCTTAACTAATGAAATATGCCTAATGCAACAGATGCAATATGCAACTAGAAGTCTGGCTTCTAACATAGCATGTGAATCAATTTGATAGCATGCAGTTTTAAACACGTTTTCAAAGAAATATTTAAACGACAATGCTTGTTAGAATGAGAAGCCGAACCTTATGCATACAAGACAATGAATGCAAATCATGAGAAATGCTAAGAGAAACATGATGCTCTATGCTATCCATCATAAGCGGATAAATAAAAGGGAGAAAGATGTGGGGTTGGAAGACATACACATTATTACAAGTTTGCCCTCACGCAAGAAGGTCTGAATGAATGAACTAGCTAAGCTACTTTAACTAATTATTACAACGCCGCATTTTAACTAACTATTCTAGCTAATTAAATAATTACAACACAAAATTAAATCAATTGGCTACTCTAACTAATTAATACAAATTAACCAACTAAACTAACTAATTAGTTACATTAAGGAACTAATTAACGAAGTAATTAATTACAAGTTATACAACATTAACAAATGTAACGGGTCCTGAGGAGCAAGGAAATGGCTCATGCATGAACGCGAATTTCTACCCGAAAATGACTCTGTTTGGCTGCCAAAAATGCTTATGTTTTGCAGTCAAAGAATTGCACTATTTTTCACATCTGCCTCTGCTCTGTTCTACAGGAAAATGGAAACTGTCTGGCTAAAAAAAGTGGCCAGCAGGCCAGAAGTGGTAGCCAGCTGCCCACTAATAGTGGCCGATGTTGGGTTTCTCTTGCTGCAACAGAAAACAAACAGAGCACAAACAAAGCATTCTCAAGGGATGTCTGTCCACCTTACCTCTACTTATCATCAAATAGCTTAAAGGATGGGTAAACTCAATTCGCAAGCCATCAATTGATGCAAATTCATTGCATGATAGCCTATGAATAAAGGGATACAATTTCAATAAATGCACAATGAAAGGCTCGTGAACCTCCTCCCTATCATAATATTTATCAAGGGAAGTGGTTGACATCGACTCTTGAACCATTTACATCACTAACAAGTATGAAATGACTCAAGACTCATTAGGTTCAATTAACGTCCAATTGAACCCCAAACCATTTTATTATCTAGTTCCATTTTAGTCCAAGTTTTATTGCCTCTTTTAATTACCTTTCCTTTTGTTAGTCATTTTAGTCCAAGAGTGAGCATTAAGTCTACTAATGGAGAGGAGTGTCAAACCAAGGGTTGTTTTGGGCATGAGAGAGATGTCATGACGTTGGTAATGAACCTCCGAGGAGATTAAACCATTAAGCACAACGATCTCTATCCCAAGCTTAAAAAAACAATTAGTTTGAAACAACTCTCAAAGAAGGTAAAAAGCCAAGAAATGAGGGAGGTTGCAAAAGTGATTAGAGGTTAACATAGTATGAAAAACACAAAATAAATGCTATTAACTCAAATAGGTTGGTGTCTAATGCCTAAAACACTAAACCTATGAAGACCATTACACTACAAGCATACTATACAAAGCACAAATGAAACTGACACATAAAAATAGTTCTAAATGAAGCTAAAAAAGTGCTGCAATTGAGGTAAAAGAAGCTAAAAGAGTAAGCTAAAATAATGTAGAATTTGAGCTAGTAAAGAAGCCAAGGGTTAGGTGGCTAACCCCTCCATTTTTTGGGACTTTAAAACCACTTTTTTAGCCTCTGAAAATCAGTGGTAAAAAGCTCAAAAAAAAGTTGATGACAAGATAGGAAACACAAGAGTAAAGGCCTAGAAAGCAAGGGTCAAAGAGGGGTGGTCCACTCCTTTACCCTTAATGGCCTTAAACCACAAGTTTCAGCCCATAAATACAGGTGAAAAAAACAGTACAAAAACAACAATAAATGATGGTAAATGAATAAGGGAGATAAACTTGGAGTTATGCCTCTTGAAGAGGGATGACCCTTTGAATCGCAAACCACTAATTTCACACCCTCAAGAGCTTAAAATGCAAGCTCAAATACCTTAGCAAAGAACCCTCAAGGTTTGGTTTGGAGTCTCTAGACAAAGGGTATAGAAGTTGCAAGAGAGAGAGAGAGAAATGTAAAGAGAGAAAATATTTTCCAAAACTTTTGCTCCTCTAATTTTTCTAACCCTAATTTTTTAGAGAGAGTCCTCTATATATAGAAATATATCAGACCATCTCAGAAATATCCATACAGACACAGCTGGTGCAGTGCATGCATCTGTGTAGCTGGCAAAAAGATCTAAAATTTTACACAAGTAGGCGACCAGCCACCAACAGTGGGCAGTAGGCCACTTGGATGGTCAAGATTGAAAAACTACTATTTTGGTTCAAAAACAGGGCACAAGACTTGTAGGTTTTTTAGGCTTAAAACTGAGGTTTCTTGCTAAGGAATTCGAGCATTTGGACAAGCGTGCACATTTATCATTGGGTGATCAATCGGTGGTGCCCAAGTCTTAAGGACGGTCAAAAGTGGGGAGTCTACAGTTCTTGACTTTTCAATTGTGACATATTTGATCCTAAATTTTGAAACTTGTTCCAAATAAGGACTATTGAAGATACCATTAATTAATTTCAAGGTAAAATCATCAATTTGATAAAATATAAACTAAATTGACAAAAATAAATGTCAAAAAAATATTTTTGAATTTTTAAAAACTATTTCTACCCACCAAAGATAAATTTATATAAAATTAATAATTCTTTTAGACATTTATTTATTTATTTACCAAATTAATTTTTATTATGTGTTTGGATGATAATCATGTAATGGGTGGTTGTTAGGATTTTAATGTGTAATCAATACATTTAATATATAAAATGTTTTTAGTTTTGGATTTTTTGATTAAATGGATTGATTTAATAATGATATCAAAATTGTCGCCATATTTGACTTTTGGAAAAATATAAACTAATTGAGTTGATTACCTAAAAATCCTATTTATAAATGTTATGGTAGCTCAGGTCCTATCTAAGATTTTTTGAACTAATAAGTCCTATTTACTAAAATTGATAATATAATCAATTTTTCCCAATTTATAAAACTAAGAACATTATCAAATTTGCATAGTAATTGTGATATCCCTGTTCCGTAATATGTTAATTGGTCCTTAAATATGAATGTGATTATGTGTTTAATATGATTTTGTGTGCCATTATGTGAAAATATGTGGTTTTGAATTTCTATCTGTTCACCATAGGAATATCTGTTTGATTATCTGCTTTGGAAATTAAATTGAAGGCCCTATCGGCCACCAAAATCGAAATTGGTCGCACCATTGTGTTTGGCATAATTTTTAGAGCCTACGATGAAGTTTAATTGAAAAATTGATTTGGACCAGATTAAATTGATTAAAGTATTGAATTAGTGCCCAATTGTTATTATTATTATAATGAAATTAGTGGAGTTTGTTGTAAAAATGCACTACACCTCAATTCTTCTCCTTAGTTGCATTTTGGCTGATCTTGGACTCAAGATTAGAGAGAGGGCCGGCTGTAGAGAGAGAGAGAGAGAGAGAGAGAGAGAGAGAGAGAGAGAGAAGGATTGTGCAATTTTGGTCTTGAGGCTTGGAAAGTTGAAGTCTAACTCGAGATTTGATCATAAATTGGGAAGATTAAGGCTCCTAGGTAAGTGAATTTATGTATCTTAGTTTGTAATCTTTGTGAATTCAAGTTGAATATTGATAAGGAACATAAAATGAATTGATCATGATGAAATCAAGTTGGTTTTATTGATCTGGTAGTCTATATGCACATGCATGTGAGAAAGTACTTTGAAATTGCATGTTTGAGCATAAAAATGTATAATCCATGTGCCATTTTAATTGGAGCTCATGTCTTGATCATTTCTTCACCAATTAAGTTGATATGAATGGATATTTCTCACATGCAAGAGTAGATCATGGAGGTATGAGTTTTGCATGTTTGAATTTGATGTGATGGTGATGAGTTTGAGTAAATTTGAGGCATGCATGTAAGTAATTCAAGAAATTGAGCTTCATTATGTTGTAATTTGGTGTTGGTATCATGTTAGTATATGTATATGTGAAATTGGAGCCATAATATGCAAGAAATGTGGTTGAAATGTCAAAATTGAACTCAAGAAACCATTCTGGAAAACCCAGAATTTATGATGTCCGCTCAAGCAGGGGAACCGACACTCGAGCGGGGAATTCGTGCTCCCAGCATTTCTTTGCAGGCAGGGGTCCGCTCGAGCGGAGAAAGTCCACGCTCGAGCGGGGAGCTATGTAGACAGACCTTCTGCTCGAGCGCCCGAGTTCACGCTCGAGCGTGAATTTGATGCAACCAGCATTTTTGCAGACCAATTGGGTCCGCTCGAGCGGGGACCCTGTTTTCTGAAATTTTGTATGCTCGTTCTGTGTTTCGTTTTCCGTTCTCTTTCACCTACAAGCACTCTTAGGCATACATTGAGCATTGTAATTGAGTTAAAGAGATATAAATAAAGCCTAAAGAGGAAAATGTGAATTTAAGAACGGATTGAATTGTTGGTGACCCTTTTGTGTTCATGGACTGTGTAGGGCCGAGCTCCAAGCCAACCGATCACTGTGAGTAATATCGATGTTTGAACCTTGTCATTTGTCCAATTGCTTATCTTCTTATAAGCCTTATGCCTTATGATTTGCTAGTTTGAATTGTGGACAAATGTCTGACAAGAAAGAATGAATGGGCCAGAGGCCGTTTTGACAAGAATGAATGAATGAGCCAGAGGCCGTTTTGACAAGAAAGAATGAATGGGCCAAAGGCCGTTTTGACATGAATGGATGGGCCAGAGGCCGTTTTGACAGGAGTGAAAGATAAATGGGCCAAAGGCCGGTATGTTTGAAACCACGGTCACTTGACTTAAATTGTGTATATGAATGTTAAATAAAAAGATGTGAATTGGGCCCAAGGTCATTCGGAGTATGTTGTTCTACATATCGTTTGTATCTTCTTATTCGATATTATTCACTGGGCATTCGCTCACGCTCATTCATGTGTTTGTAGGTGAGCCAAGAGAGTTCCAGACCCAGCCCCAGTGAAGTTTGTGTGGAACAACCGAGTTTTGGAGAGTCAGCCCTAGTGTCTCACGCACGAGACTCCTCTTCGCCTTTCTGCTATGCTATGTTATTTTTGTCATGTTGGCGAGGACTTTGCATATGTCTGTATATAGTTTTCATGGGTTGACTTAGTTTTTAGATGATCCTGTTTGTACAGAACTTATACTACTGTACTTCTGTTGTGAGTTATTAATGTACATATATGTTTGGTTGTTTGGATGTGCCATGTAAGCAGAGCTCTATGGATAAAGTTTTGAACTGCTTCCGTTTGGCCCCCATTAACTCTGTTAATAATACATTTGTTTTGGTTTGAGGCCGTAGGTAATCTCATGATTACTGGCTGGTTATGTCCTTAACCCACGGGGGCGGGTTCGGGTCATGACAGTAATATTTTAGATAATTGTTTCACCAACTAATAAAAAAAAACAGAGTATGAGATTAAATGTTTTTTGCCTTCTACTTATTAGTTTGATTCAACTATCTAATAAAACTGAGAACATTATTAGTTTTTTGCAATTTTAAAACTAAGATCATTATTAGTTTTTTCATTTAAAACTTTTTTTCTTCAGTTTTGTACATCAATGTTCCATCATTATACACCTTTATAGACACAGAATTTCCAGTTTTGCACTAAAAAATAATTCAATTTTTTCAAAAAAAAAATTATTCTGTGTATTTGGTTTCAGTTTTCTGAATTCAGTTTTTTTTTTTAAATTGAGTTTTTTATTTTTCGTGTTTTTTTTTTGTTTTTACTGAATATTTTTTAAATTTTAAATATTTTTTTTAGATGCACCTTACTTAGATATATCTAAAAAGTAAAATATTCGTCAAAAAATATTTTAAAAATTAATAAATATACAAAAATATGAAAAACATACTGAATTTTCATTTATTTTATTTTTTTTGTATTTTTGTTATTTGGTGAAGTTTTTAAATATTTTTTTCACAAAAATTATATTTTTTAAGTGTATTTATGTTAGTGTGTCTAAAAACTAAAATTTTCTTAAAATATTAAAAAACTTCAGTAAAAACAAAAAAAAAAAACGGAAAATAAGAAAGTATAATTTTTTGAAAAGTGTTTTCCAAAAAATGTAAACAAACATGCTTATTTTTATTTTTATTTTTTTTTGCACATAATTTTTATTTATTTTTATTTTTTTTGGCTTTTTGAATTTGAAAGTTGTTATTTTAAAGTTTTGAAAATCAAAATAAATGCTAAATCATCATGTTCCTTTATAGATAATTATAAACGATGTACAATCATTTTTTGAAGGGCAATTCTGACTATTAAAAATTTAATGAGAATTGAAGGTTCAAAAATCTTAATTAAGACTTAGGCTTTGTTTGGGGAGTAACTATTTTAGCCAAAAAATCAAAAAGTCACTATAAGTTGTCATATCTCTCTCTCTATTTTTCTGCACATATTTTTGTAAAAAACCAAAAGTTACTAAAATTGCTTATTCGCAAATGGAGTATAAGTTCATAAATTAGAACTTGTGCGTAAATGTCCCAAACTAATTTAGTGAAAATAAAAACAACCACCCATTATATGATTATCATCTCAATACATAATAAAAATTAATTTGATAAAAATAAGGGCTAATTACATATACCTCCTGTGAGGTTTAGCTAAATTACAAATACCCCCTGAAGTTTCCGAAATTACATCCCGCCCCTTGAGGTTTATATTTTCATAACAAATTGTCCCCTAATTTGTTATACAAATATAACTTTCAGGGGGGAATTTGTAATTTCTCAAACCTCAGGGGGTATCTGTAATTTAGCTAAACCTAGGGGGTATATGTAATTTGCCCATAAAATAAATAAATAAATGTCTAAAAGATTTATCAATTTTACATAATTTTGTCTTTAGTGGGTAGAAATAATTTTAAAAATATTTAAAAATATTTTTTTAACATTTTTTTTGTCAAATTAGTTTATATTTTATCAAATTGACAATTTTGCCCTTAAAATTAAGCAATGGTATCTTCAATTGTCCTTATTTGGAACAAGATTCAAAATTCAAAGTCAAATATGTCACAATTGAAAAGTCAAAGACCAAAAGTAACACAAGTTCCAAACTATAAGGACCGTTAATATAATTCGCCCTTTTTAAAATTTGACTAAAACATGATGATAATGGCCGTATTTGGTGTAACTATGGGAAAGTAATTATAGATTATGACTTAATAGATTATTGATTATAGCTTTAAACATAAGCTGTTAACCTCTTTTGTGCAGCTATTGGATTATTGATTTAATCAACAGAATAGTATTTTGTTGAATAAGCTATAAAATAATTTTTTGCTGTGTAATGTCTTTTTTGCCCTTATAAGATATAAAAATTGTTATTTTTTCATTTTTTTCAGTTTTAATTTTTAAAAAAAAATGATTTCATTAATGAAAGTTGATATAATTAGTATCAATTAATATAAAAATTGATACATTTCGTTACAACAATTGTTATTTAATTTTTTTTTATTTCATTTAATAAAAGTTAATTCATTTTTTTTAATTAATATCACTTAGCGAGTGATGACCTCTACGTGAACAATAAGAATAATGCTATATGTACCAATTAATGTACTAACTAATGTACCAATTGATAATGTGGCATAATTTAAGAAGTTTTTGGGATTTATAATGTGATTAACTAGTGAAGTTAATAATAATGTCATAACTAGTGTTGGTACACTAATTAGTATACTAATTGATGTATATAGCACCACCAGAACAATAAATAATGCTTTACTCGTCAACACTATCCACTACTTGAGGTTAAATTAATACACTAAGGTAATGTTTGATTCACGAAATTAATAGTGAAGGTATTAATAATTTCATTAAATTAGTGTGGTATTCACTATCCAATTGGATTAGCAGGATAAATTATCCTCTTGTTCATTGCTTGATTTTCATTGGATAAGAAAACATATGAATATAGGATTACAATTATATTTATCTTCTTTTCCAATCTTACCCTCCATCAATATTTCTTCACAATCTTACTTTATCAAAATTTCTTCATAAATGTGGTTTTGAAAAAAATTATAAATAAATAAATAAAAGCAAAATAAAAATAAAAAATACAAATGCCATGTTTGGTTTTTTTTTTTAAATATAAACTATTTTGATAAAATAAATATCAAAAAATATTTTTAAATTTTTAAAAATTATTTTTAGCCTTCTAAAATATGAAATTATATAAAAATAATAAGTGTTTTAATTTTTTTTTTTATTATTTCTTTCACCAAATTAATTTTCAAAACAACTATGAAACGAATTTATAAAAACCAAACCAAACATGGCCAATACACCCACCCACACCCCCCAATTTCTGATTTCCCTGTTAAAAAAGTGATCAAATCTCTTTCTAATACATCACATAAAAGATGTTTGTAAACAAAAATCAAATGGTAATTAAACACAAGTCTATATTATATTATCATAGAACCACATGAAACAGATTATTATTATTATTATTTTATTTTTTTATTTTTTTTGGTCCACCAATCAACTCAAGTTCAATATCAAACTAAGAAAAGCAATGTTCACAATTGTTTGTAAAACAGTGATGTGTGTAAGCTAGAAATGAAGCATCTTCAATATCTTATACATAACTGTTTGTCCAAACCGCATGAAATTGAACTTTTATGTTACGATTTTTATAGTCGTGTGCAATTACATTTAAGAACATTATCCTTGTGGAACTTTTTTTAAGTTAAAAGTTGATAATCAGAAACAAAAATTAAAAGTACCCTATGGCTAGCCTTTTTTGCGCCCCCTTATCGGAAGGTTTGAAAGAAACCCTATAGTTCGGACTCCCGTGGTTCTGAATCTAATCTCACAAGTGCAATGTGAAACTGATAATCACCAAAGAGTTCAAATCCGGCAAATCTTTTGGAAAATTGATTTTAGGATCAAAAATGCCAAAATTGGACTGCTTTACCAGATATATAGTCACCACCTAAATATTTTATTTTGGGAAAATTTAGGAAACCCATGACTCGTACCAAAGGCCACGTGTCTATCATCATCAAAGTTGCCTCGGCTCGGGAACTTAGGTACGAGAGGGAAAGGTCATGAATTGAGCACCCTCGCTCGCCCGATCAAAGATCGGCCTCTACTAATCATGATATGATTTTTATCAACATTATGTACTTTTATTCCGGTTATTAAGCTAGCTTTACTATGTGATGCGCACAGTCAAGTATAAACTAGTTTGCTTAATTTGGAACAATTCAACTCATGTTTGTTTGCGAAAATGGTTTGAATTTGCTACCTCAAGTGGGCTTAAAGTTGTGGATTTGCCACCAAACATAGTGGCCTTAAAACATGATTTGCCACACAACAAAGTGGGCTTAAAACATACATTTGTTGAATTGTTCCAATCCAAACAACAAGCCTTCATCCACAGGCATTCATGCAGTTTAGCATTTAAGTACATGGCCTCATGGCAAGCATGTTAATCATGGCAAAATTCACACTCATGCAAGTATGCTAAAGCATAAAAACTCACCTAGTACTCCAAGCTAGGAAGATATGGGTTAGAAAATAATGCATGATTTTCTAACTATACAAAATGCCTAATGCAATGCATGCGATATGCAATTTAATAGGCTCGGCTACTAATATGTCATATGAAGCAATTTGAACAACATGCGGTTAAACACGTATTCAAAGAAGTATTGAAATGACGATGCAGTTTGAATGATGCGCCGAGCCTCGGTGCATGCAAGACAAGATGAATGGATGCAAGCATGCGATATGCTAATTAAAACATGTCCCTAATCTAACTATCAAAAGCGATTAAATAAAAGGGAGAAAGACGTGGGGTTGGAAGACATACACACACACGCACACTTATTACAATATTACACCCTCGCGAAGGAGGGTCCAAATGAATAAGCTAACTTACTAGCTACGATAATTAAGCTAACTAATGCAAAACTTGAAACTAATTAACTAGCTATACTAGCTAACTAATTTTTACAAATCGAATTACTTAACTATTCTAGTTAACTAATTACAAAACGAAATTGAATAATTAGTTAAACTAACTAATTATTTACAACACTTAATTAGCTACAACTAATTAATTACAACACATATTTGATCTATTGCTAATTAAACTAATTAACTAATCTCGGGAAGCAAGGGAGGCCCATGTATGCTTGGTTTTTCACCCGAAAAGCCACTGCCTTGCTGCTGAATGCCTTTGTTTGTACATTAAACACCAACAATTCTGCCCACTTCCAGAACACCTCTGTTCCACCTTACCAACACACTATGCAAATTTCACTGATGGCCGACAAGGGGCCGATCGATACCAATGGTGGCCGGTCGGCTACCACTGGTGGCCGGTCGGCTACTGGTGGTGGCTGTCGGCCACTGATAACCTGGACTTCCTTGCTCTTGAAGAGGAATAACACTTTTGTTCACAAACCAACAAATTCTCACTCTCAGGGGCTGAAATTTGGACTCAACAATCTCAGCAAGGAGAGCTCCAATATTGGTTTAGGAAGTGTTTGGGTAAGGTGTACGTATTGCAAGATAGAGATAGAGAGAGAATTCCGAGAATTGGAGCTTTTGGAATTTTTTTGGAACCTTAAATCAAGAGGTTTGGCCTGGTATATATAGAAAAACAGCCTAACAGGTGAAAAATATCAAGCCTTGAACAGCTGGAGCTTGTGGGGGACAGTTGGCCAAAAATATCTAGCTTTTTCACCATTGGCCGATGTCATGACCCGAATCCGCCACCATGGATTAAGGTCATAACTGGCCAGTAATCAAGAGATTACCTACGGCCTCAAACTAGATTAGATATATTTAAACAGAGTTAAGGGGCCAAACGGAAGCAAAACCTAAATCTTTTGTCCATAGAGCTATGCTTACATGGCACATCCAAACATCACAAAAATGTATTCATTAATAACTCACACCAAAAGAAAGTATCTAAAGGTTCCATACATATAGGATCATTCAAGTCTTAGTCAGCCAAACTTAAAGCATATACATATATACAAGGGTGGTTCAACATTTGCGCCAACATAGCAAATATACGACAAAGGGACAAAAAGGGCAAAAACAAGTCTCATGCATGAGACGTATGGGCTGACTCCTCAAAACCTTGATTGTTTCTCACATATTTCACCGAGGCTGGGTTTGGACATCCCTTGGCTCACCTACATACACATGAATGAGTGTGGGCGAAAGCCCAGTGAATAATATCAAATAAAGAAAATACATGAATGAAGTTCGAAATGGATAAATGTATATCAAACGGCCTTAGGCCCATCTTTGGTTTTATCTAGTACGTTAGATGGCTTTAAGCCAAAACATATCGAACGACCTCTGGCCCATTTCATTCGTGTCAAATGGCCTTCGGCCCAATCGTTCATGTCAAACGGCCTCCAGCCCAATCATTTATGTCCAACGGCCTTCGGCCCAGTCATTCATGTCAAACGGCCTCCGGCCTAATCATTTATACCCAACGGCCTTTGGCCCGATCATTTACGCATGTCAAACGGCCATTGGCCTAATCAATTTTATCCAACAGCCTTTGGCCCAGTCATTTGTGCATGTCAAATGGCCTTCGGCCCAATCAATTGTATCCAACGGCCTTTGGCCTAACCAATTGGCATAACAAACATTTGTCCACAATTCAAATTAACAAGCTTATAAGACTCATATAGAAATAAGCAATTGGACAAATAACATCCTTCAAAATATCTTTACTAAGATATTACTCACAGTGTTCTGCTGGTGGATTTGCCTTGGAGCTCGACCCTACACCTTACATAACACATATGGGTCACAATTGATTCAATCCGTTCTTAATCTATACATTCCTCTTAGGCTTCTTTCTTATCCTTTTAATTCATTCATCATGTTCAATGCGTGCCTAAGAGTGCTTAGAAATGAAAGAGAACGAAAACAAAACTTGGGTCATCTTTACAAAAATTTTTAAACAGGGCCCGCCATTCAAGCGTGGCTTTCGCCGCTCAAGTGGACCCCCATGGTCTGCAAAAGTACTGGTTACCTTATATTACGCTCGAGCACGACTTCGGACACTCGAGCTAAAGGTCAAACATGTGACTTGGACGCTCGAGCGTGATTATCCCCGCTCGAGTGAAAGTCGATGTCTGCAAAACTGCTGGGAACTAGCATTTCACGCTCGAGCGGACATGCCAGATTCTGGAAATTCCAGCAAGCTGCTTGAAGCTCAACTTGCATTCAAACTCATGTAACTTGCATATTATGACTCATACTTCACATGCACATCTCCTAACATCATACAAATGCTAAATTACAACATTATGAAGTTTAATTCCCATGAATCAATTACATACACATACAATTCTTGCCAATTCCATCTTCAATACTTCAATTTCATGCATCCAACACCCATGCTTCTATGAATTGCACTTGCATGCGGAATATAACTTCCATTCTCAACTTAGATGATGAAGAGATGATCAAAAGCATGAACTTCAATCACAATTCAACATGGATGATGTATTTCATGCTCAAACATACAAATTCATGGCAATTCCTTATATGCGTGTGTATATTGACTTCTAATTTATCAAAACCGACTCAATTTATGTTCTTGATCACCTAATGACTTGAATTCACAATATTACAAACTTAAGCTCATAAATCTTTGCTCAATTACTCACCTAGGAGCTTCAATCCTCACAATTGTAGTTAAATCTTGAGTTGATCTTCAAAATCTTCAAGTTTCTTGCTCAAATCTACAAGAATGCTTTGCCTCTCTCTCTAAACTGGCCCTCTCTCTCTCTCTCTAGCATAAAAAACTTGATTTGAGCTCATAAACAATATGAGTCTAAGCACACTTAGTTCATTTATAAAGGCCCTCTCTAATCACACTTAATTAGAGCTAATCAATTGAATTTAATTAATCGTTCTAAATCTAATTATTTTGATCCGAATAGATTTCTAATTAATTTTCACCATAGGCTCTAAAATTACGCTAATCACAATGGCGTAATCAATTTGGTTTCTGTGGCCGATAAGGCCTTCAATTCAAACTCTAAAACAAAAAATCAAACAGATTTTCCTACGGTGAACAGATAGAATTTCAAAAACGTATATAATCATGTAATTATCACACAAAACCATATCAAGCATATAATCACAATCATAATTAAGATCAATTAGCATAATACGGAACAGGGTTATCATAGTCGACAAGCCAAAAGTGTGGCCAGTCGGTCATCAATGGTGGTCGGTCGGCCATCAAAAATCTGCTTTTAGGCCCAACTTCAAATAGGCATATCTCCTTCATCTAGACTCCTTTGCAGGTCATTCTTGAGCCTAAATTGAAGTCCCGGAAGTCTAATTTCCAATGGAAGTAGCCTCACATAAAAATTATAAGTGTGCTAAGAGATATGACTATTTTAGTGAAGGTTACTTAGTTTTGGCTTAATCGGATGGATGCCTAACTTTCAACAACCATATCTCCCTCATCCGTACTCGGCTTTAGGAGATTATTGAGTGTAAAATGAAGCCCCGGAAGTCCACACTTTCCAATAGTGGTGGCCCCATAATTAAAGTCCTAGTATACAAAAAGGTAGGCCTGATTTAGTGGAGGCTGCTCAGTTCTCCCTTAACGGTTGACGCCCAACTTCTCTCCCAACTAATTTTCTTCCCTCTCCTCTAATTTTCTTTAACTCCAAACCTCTAAATAACATGTTTTAAGATTTTTTAAAAGATTTCACCTCTCTTCCATTTATTTCTACTTTGTCCTTGCTTGGTTTACCGAAAAGTGCAATTTTTAATGAAATACGAGCCTCAGAACATCGTAGAAACTTTTTCAAAAATTTTTTTTGAAACAGAGGGTTTTCAAGTCTAAAATAGTTTTGGTCTGAATAGTTTTTGTCCAAAATGGGGTGTAAGGTTGGGATTTAGAGCTCTTCTTGCTGAAGAAATCAAACATTTATATAGCACAACTCTCATCATCGAATGATCAATCAGTGGTGCTCAAGTCTTAAGGGCAGTCAAAAATGGGGTGTCTACACACCCCTATCCCAGCTTTCAAATAATTAGCTTATTTAATCTCTTAAGCTATAAGCAGAAGCTGCATCGAACAGTCTGGCACAGACTCCCAAATCAAAATAAGCTATAATCACACTCCAAAAGCTGTAACAAACAGTCCCATTGCTATTTTCTCCTCTAAGAGGACATATTTGGAATTAGATAATCCCACACTTCAGACAAGTATATAAAGACACAAGAAGGTATGCCTATTCACTCGGAGTTATTAATGCAATCAATATCGCTATTCTTCACCAATCTATTCAAATAGTCTAATTGTGCTTGAAAGGAATATGGTGACTTTTTTATATCCAACCTAGATTGGTACCTCTCCAAGGCAACATGTAGTACAATAAACTACACACCACTATAGACACCACATTTTTTACAGCCTGTAAGTCTCAAGCGCTTTGCCCGGTACACTCGATGATGAAAGTGGTGTTGTGCGTGGTTCAAGATCTCAACAAATGGGGTATGTTTAAGCTCCAAAACAATCCCAAATCTTCCATATTCCCACTAATTATACCCTAGAAATTGTCACGGCCCAAGCTCGCCCCTAAGGGTTTAGCATCGTAACCGGCCAGTAATCCATGATTACCAAAGGCCTGCTTAACGGTAATGACAATAATACAGTATAACGGGGTTGGCGGAAGCCAATTAATAATAAAATGATGTCCAATGAGCTGTGAAAACCTGAATGGGAAAAACTTTCCTGGGCATAACCACATTCATAGCCATATGTAAATATCAAAAACACGTATACAAAGTAGCATACGGACTAAGGACACAATCCCCACATCATAACTGTACAAATAAAAGTCTGAGACATTCATTACACTTAGCAAAACAGGGTGGATAGAACCACCCAAAAAGCCTTGGCTCGTGTAGATTCGGACCCTCGAAGTGAGGCACAGTGGTTGGCTTAACAAAACAGAAGCTTAAGTCGGCGCCTCTAGCTTTGGTCCAGTGCCTGGCCACCTACATATATATATATAAACCATGAGCTACGGCCCAGTGAATAACAAATGTGTAAAGAGGTTATGAATGAATGTCCTTTCGGTAATTAAAATAGTCATTTGCATCAGAAGATCAGTTATTCATTCAATGTCTCATATTTCATGTCATATTAGTCATTTTGAAATCATTGCAGTCATACGTGGTACATCCAATAGCAGAACAGTACAGTAGGTCTAAATAGATCGAACAGTCAGTCGATGGCCATCAAACAGTAAACAGTAGTAGTTCCAAACATTGGAACTGACAGAGATCTCTGTAACAGTAGCAGTAGCAGTAACAGTAGCAGTAGTAGTAGCAGTCAATTGCTATGGATGCCATGAATACAGTTCGTAAAATAGGACAAACATTCATTCGGTAAACAATATCATTTCAGAAAGTAGTACAGTTAATCATTCAGAAAATTATTGTAATTGAACATAGCTTTACAACATTGTTACTCACAGATCATAGGGCTATAAGCAGGCTAATCAGCTTCCTTGGGTGCCAAACATACATAGTTACAGAACGAACGCATACTAAATTACACACCCGAAATTAATAACTTAGCCCCTTTCTTGTTTTGGTGTGGTTCTATATCATTATCCTCATTATGATGCCTTAAACATAGTCTAGGAATACCTAGGATGGAATGAGGATGCAAAAATGTACTTAGAAACATTTTTCAAAACTTCCTGAAAATAGGGGTCTCATTCGAGCGTGGGTTCTTTCACTCGAGCGGACATGCCAAAAGTGATTGGTCGCTCGAGCGTAGACTCCTTCGCTCGAGCAGTCTACAAAATGTGAAAAGTACTGGTTGCTTGAAATCTCCGCTCGATGCTCGCTCAAGTGTGAGACACAGTTCCTTGCTCAAGCGCAAGTCTTGTCGCTTGAGCGTGCTTCTACATATGCAAAAATTTTGAGAGTTTGCAATTTACGCTCAAGCCAGCATTCTATCGCTCGAGCGTGGAAACAAAATTCTGGGTTTTCCAAATTTGCTCCCAAAGTTCAAACCATGGATTCAACATTCCAAAACTCATCCTTTTGGGCCAAAATGCTGGAAAATACTTAGAAACTCATATCACAACATGATTTAAAGATCATTTCATAAAATTAAAGCCCAAAAGTATGTCAATTGTACCAAATTTCAACTTGAAATAAAAGAATATAATGTAATTATGCCATGCATGTATTTATTTGAATTCATAGCTTCCAACACATGATCCCATGAGACATTCTTTTCAAAAACATGATGAATTATTAGATTACAACTATAATATGAACATACATGTAAGGATTTCATGAAAACAACTTCAAAATTCCATGATATGGTCATGCATGCATGAATTGGTTCTCAAATCTACTCTTTAGGCTATTTCTTAACTTTAGTCTCCAATTTCCATGAATTCATGTATTAAACAACTTCAACTCACAATTAAGGGAGTGGATTCCTACCTTAAGTCTTGAATTCTCAAGTGTGGTAGCCTAATCTTCCAAGCCCTCTTCAATTCTTCTAAATTTCAAACAAATCTCTTGTTGAATTCAATTTTCTCCTACTCTCCTCTCTCTCACATTTTGTGCAAGAAGATGGAGGTTAATGGTGTGTCAAACATATATGAAATAGGAACAAAACAATGGTCTTGAGGGAGCCCACTCAATGGCAAAAATGTAAATAACTTAGGCTCAATTAATTAGCATTATTTATTCTAATTTAATTGTTCCAAATCGAATTTCAATTAAACCTACCATAAGATTTTATAATTACTAATTAGCATATAACACAATTAATTTCTGAATCGATTGCCGATAAGGCTTTCAATTTGCAATTTGAAATCAAAACACGGACAGATCTTTCTATATCAAACAAATAAGAATGCAATTAAAACAACACACTCACATAATTAATTTAGGATTTCATCTTAATCATTTACTCATTATGCTTAATCATGAATTAGCATTAACCATGAGTCGGGGTTGTCACAGTCTTCTCCCCTTAAAAGAGTTTGGTCCTCTAAACTCGAATTACCTTCATTTTGGAAGAACATCGGATTCAGGGGGAATAATTCAAGATATCTTTTCATCATATCATCTTCCCTTTCCCAAGTCGCGTAAACGCCACCATAGTTTTGCCAATCCACTTTCACTAATGGGATTTCTTTATTTCTTAACTTCTTGATTCGTCGGTTTACAATTTGAATAGGCCGTTCTTCATAAGTGTAATCATCACTCAATACCACATGGGTAGGCTCAATAACATGGAAAGGATCACGCAGATAGTCCCGCAACATCAAAACATGAAAGACATTATGAATATGTTCCATTTCGGGAGGGAGTGCTACTTGATGCCACCGGATTGATCTTTTCAATGATTTCATATGGCCCAACATACCTCGGTGCCAACTTGCCTTTGGTTCCAAAGCGTGTTTGCCCCCTTTCATGGGTGTTACTTTAATAAAAAAATGATCACCCACTTCATATTCCCTATCTCGCCTTCGGACGTCTGCGTAACTTTTCTGTCGGCTTTGTGCGATTTTCAATCTTTGTTGGATTAGTTTCACATTTTCTATTGTTTCATGTACAATCTCAGGCCCAAGTAAAGGCCCATCTCCAACTTCTGCCCAACAAATAGGAGACCGACATTTTCTGCCATATAAGGCTTCGAAAGGCGCCATACCAATACTCGAATGAAAACTATTGTTGTAGGCAAATTCAGCTAAAGGCAAATGACTTTCCCAGTTCCCTTGGAAATTGAGCACACACATACGTAATAAGTCCTCCAGAGTTTGGATTGTTCTCTCTGATTAGCCATCTATCTGAGGATGGTAGGCACTGCTCAATCTCAATTCGGTACCCAACGCCACTTGCAGACTTTGCCAAAATCTCGATGTAAACTTTGAGTCCCTATCAGAAACAATGGACACAGGCACTCCATGCAATCTAACAACCTCATTAATATAAATTGTAGCCAACTTATCCGCATTATAAATTGTTTTGGCAGGTAAGAAATGAGCAGATTTAGTCAACCGATCAACAATAACCCAAATTGAATCCATACCTCTACTGGAGCGAGGCAATCCAACAATGAAATCCATAGTGATATGTTCCCATTTCCACTCCGGTATTGGCAAGGGTTGAAGCAAACCCACGGGTCATTAATGTTCGGCTTTGACTTGTTAGCAGTGTAGGCATTTTGACACGAACTCAACAATTTCTTTCTTCATTCCTGGCCACCAGAAATTAAGTTTCAAATCTTGGTACATTTTTGTATTTCCTGGATGGATAGAGAGTTTTGAACTATGACCTTCTTGCAAAACTCGCTTTTTCAATTCGGGATCATTTGGTACACACAGCCTTCCTTGAAATTTCAACACATCGTTTTCAAATCTAAAATCTGGCTTCGGTTTGGACTCCCATTCATCAATTATCTTTTTCAGAAATTCATCTTGTCGTTGCTTCTCTTTAATTTCCTCAAAGAGTGCCAGTTGAGCAGAGATAGCAGTCAATATCCCACATTGTTCCCGCAAAACAATTTCAACCTCAAATTTCTCAAGGTTATGTAGCAGTACTTTTTGTCTGGTGAGTAAACATGCCAAATTCCCAATTGCTTTCCGACTAAGTGCATCAGCAACGGTGTTAGCTTTCCCCGGATGGTACAAAATTTGCAAGTCATAGTCTTTTATCAATTCTAATCATCTCCGCTGTCTCATGTTCAACTCTTTCTGTGTAAAGAAATATTTTAAACTCTTGTGATCGGTGTACACTTCACATGTTGCCCTATACAGGTAGTGGCACCAAATTTTTAATGCAAATACTACTGCGGCAAGTTCTAAGTCATGAGTTGGATAATTCTTTTCGTGTGGCCTCAGTTGTCGGGAAGCATACGCAATAACTTTACCATTCTGCATTAATACACATCCCAAACACTTATAAGAAGCATCACTAAAAATAGTAAATCCATCTGTAACTGAGGGCAAAGTGAGAATCTGCTCAATCACAAGTCGAGTCTTCAATTCTTGGAAAGCTGATTCTCTCTTATCGGTCCAGTTAAATGGTATTCCCTTTTGAGTTAACTGAGTCGATGGCAGAGCAATTTTGGAAAAATCTTTCACAAATCTTCGATAGTACCCGACTAAACCCAAGAAACTCTGAACTTCAGTAACATTAGTCGGTCTAGGCCAATTCACTACTGCTTCAATTTTCTGCGGGTCTACTGAAATTCCATCTTTACTAATCACATGCCCCAAAAACATAACATTATTAAGCCAAAATTCACACTTTGTTAGTTTTGCATATAGTTTCTATTCTCTCAAGGTCTGTAAGGCAATTCTCAAATGATGTTCATGTTCCTCCTTACTCTTGGAATAAATCAAGATATCATCTATAAAAACAACCACAAATTCATCGATGAATGGTTTGAAAATTCTGTTCATAAGATCCATAAATGCAGTAGGCGCATTAGTGACTCTGAAAGGCATAACAAGAAGTTCATAATGTTCGTACCTTGTTCGGAAGGCAGTCTTCTCAATGTCCTCTGCTTTGACTTTCAATTGGTGATATCCAGATCTAAGGTCAATTTTGGAAAAGACTTGAGTGCCTTGTATCTGGTCGAATAAATCATCAATACGAGGCAATGGGTACTTGTTTTTCACTGTCACCTTGTTCAATTCACGGTAGTCGATACAAAGCCTTAATGAGCCATCTTTCTTTTTCATGAATAAAATTGGTGCCCCCCACGGTGAAGTACTGGGCCTGATAAACTTTTTGTCCAACAATTCTTTCAACTCAGTAGGTGCCATTCTGTACGGAGCTTTGGAAATTGGCTGTGTACCCGGTAACACTTCAATAGTGAACTCAATCTCCCTGTCAATCAAATCCCCTGGCAAATCATATGGAAAAACATCTGGGAATTCTCTGACTATAGGAACACTGTCCACATTAGCTTTAGCATCAGCAAGCACAGTCAGTATACAACATAAATACCCTTTACACCCCTTTTTAATCAACTTAAATGCTTTCATAGATGAAATCAAGTATGGGGCAGGTACAACACCAACTCCGTTAAACACAAATTCGGGCAATCCAGGTGGACGAAAAATAACTTGCTTCGTTACACAGTCAATGGAGGCATGATATTTTGTTAACCAATCCATTCTCAAAATTACATCGAAATGATCAAGATTCAAAGGCAGCAAATCAACATGCAAAAGTACATCCCAAATAACAATCTCACATGCAGGATACACATAAGCAAAAGTCATAGATCCCCCAGCAGGTGAAGATATAGCTAATAAATAGTTCATAGGTTCCAGTGTCTATTTAATTTTCGTGAAAAAGCATGCGAGACAAACGAATGTGTAGACCCCGAATCAATCAGAATATAAGCCTTTTGAGCGCAAATTGAGAATATACCTGACACAACAGCCTCAGTATTTTGCACGTCTCTTGGTACAAGTGCAAACACCCGGCCTTGCCTCAAAGGTTCCTTTCCGATAGCTTTGGGATTAGGTTTTGGTGTAACAGTTGATGCTACAGCACTAGCTACGGGCCTACTAGTGCCTTGAGACGTGAGAGGGCAATCTTTGACCATGTGGCCCACCTTGCCACATCTGTAACATGCCCCATAAATTTTGTATAGCAAACCCCTTTATGTCTTCTGCCACACTCTGAACAAGGTGCACTATAGGAAATATATGATTTAACGGTGTTTATTTAACGGCGTTTATTTAAACGCCACTATTTACAATATTTAACAACGTTTTCTAAACGTCGCATTTTGTTTTAATTAAAACAGCACCGTTTTAAGTAATAGAAGTCGTTTAAAAAGCGCCTTCAAATGTGTTACAGTGTTTCTCTCTCCAAACCCTCAAATCTCTCACCAACTTATTTTAATCTGAGAAACCCTACACTCTCAGAGAAACCGATCCCTTAAATCTCTCACTCACTCACTCGCTCTCTCTCTCTCTCTCTCTCTCTCTCTCTAAGTCCTTCAGCTCCTTCAACTCGATTCAACCTTCTTCAGCTCGGTGATTCATCATTCGGTCGATCCAATCTCAGAATGATTTTGATTTCGAAGCTCCACTCCCACCGCCACCGCCACCGCCACTGCCATCTGCATCGTCTACTAACCATCTGTACGATTTCGATTTCAATCCAATCTCAGTTTCATTGATTCTTCTCTCTCCCTCTCTCTCTCTCTCTCTCTCTCTCTCTTCCTTCGATCGATTCTTCTTCTAGGGTTTACAATCTTGAATCTCCTCCTAGGGTTTGGATCAACTCTCCTCTTGCCTGACTTGCCCCTTGCAATTTAATGCAGTAAATTCTCTCTCTGCTCATGAAGTTCATATTTAATTATAAATTTGTTGTGAGAGATTTGAATTTGAATCCATGTGTTCATTCGAATATGAATTTATAGTTATCAAATCGTGAATTCAATCTGTAATGCTATGATGTTGAACTTGAGTGATTGCTTCCTCATGAATTTGTTGAAACAATATTAGCATTTTAGCATTTTCATATTTTAACTACCTTTGATGTTTGCTCTAAGTTTATATTGCAAGGCTTCATATTCTTGACCAAAACAATGTAGACAGATTTTCATAGCAGTTTATATTGCTCATTCTGTGTTTTTGCTATTAGTGGATGCAGAATTTATTCTTTGTGAAACAAGGGCCTTTACCTTTATGATTTTTCTTTGTTCCAGCTGTTCATCTTTATGTATTGTATCCATCTTCATATGCCCCTTTTTCCTCATCTATATTTGCTTTTGTTTTATGGTGTATGCTTTTTGTACATAGTTTAATTTATAGGAACTAGTTTTTTTAAATTTTGAGTCTTCATTGTAACGACACCTATCAGGTTATGGTTAATATACACTACAGGCAATCAGTTAATAACAGTTTATGCTTATTTAGACAAATCACATAACATAAATATAAATTGGTGTGAATTTTTTGTACATCATATCCAACATGAACAATATACAAAGTGCAATAAGAAATTATGTAAGTTAAGTTAAGTTTGTGTGTATTAGCTATGTGTGTATATATCTTTGTGTGTTCAAGAGTATTTGTGTCTTTTATGGGAGTAGCCAAGGCAGGCAGAGCAGCTACCAAGCTGATGTTGAACTTAGCAAGGAATTGGTATTGTTTTCATGAAACTTTAATGGCCTTGTTTTTCTCCGATTTTTATGGTCTATTTATTTCAAATGGATTTATCTATTTTCTTGCATAGACTTTGTTACAAAATATTTTTTGCCTAATTTGACTTTGGTCTCTTGGAGGTTTCAAGGAACATTGATCTAGTCTATGGAGGAGATAACATAGGCCTCATGGGTTTGTAAATAGTAATTGTTTAATCCTATAGAAAAATTGGTGGCTGCACATTTTTGACATCTTTTTCTTCACAAATGAAAGTTCTACATCTAGTTTTTGTTAATTTATTTTATCTTATTTTTGGGATTGGAGTAGGTAAGAATTTGAGCTCTGCATAAAAAGCTCTTTTCCTCCCTTTTTTTAATGGCTGAAGATCTTTTTTCCATAAGGTAATTTTGTTTCATTTACTAATCACCCTTTTTATTTATTTATTTATTTATTTTAAGTGCAGGGTTGTTCTTTGATATTGGAAATAAGATTTGTATTATTAGATGTAGTGCACCCTACATCTAATGGAAATAAGATTTGTATTATTGATTTTTTTTCCCCATTATGTTAACCACTGAAAATTTTGGTTAAACTTAGTAATAACATTCTGTACATTCACTGTTGCAGTGTCCGGTGAATTACGTATGTCTCCGTTGTGTTAAACCAAGTATGGCTATGTCTACTGTTGCAATTCACATCCTCGGTGATGTGCCTTCCTCTCCACTTGTTGGGATTCTCTAGGTTTGCATTCATATCCTCAATAGCTTCCATCTTGCAAACAGCTTTATGTGTTTATTTGCTAAACCAATACTCGTTATATTGTTGGATCTTGTTTCATGACTCCCTTTCTTGAAGTAGTGGGGTTCACCAGTAATGACTTAGACGGTCACGATCATGGACACAACAATGGAATGTTTATTTAATTAATGGAAGTTCTATTGCAACTCTTAAGTTTTGACTTTTGATAAGCCATCTATGTTTTCTTTGTTGTCCCATTTTTTATAACCTTTTGGTTGAGGTAGTAGGTGATGGACTCAACATCTCTCCCTACTATTCTAGATATATATATATCCCATTTTTGTCTTCTCTAATCATGCCCATATTTATTACTTAATGTCCTAATTTGGATGATTCTTCAGGATCATATTCACAACTGGAGGAAGACTACTCTGATTCTAACATCCATTCTGTTTCTGGCAGCTAGAATATGGTTTATAGGTAACGTTTTCAATCACTACTTTCCTGAATTACAAACCACCTAAAATCAACCTTTGTTCATTTAGTAGCATCTGCAAAGGGTAATTTGGTATTTATGCAGCCTATTCTTATTTCCAAATGATCCTATAATCAACTATTTCCCCTTTTTTTCCTGTTGATATCCCTTTTCGTCTTTTGCATGAAATGCTCTGGGTTACTTTGGGCATGTTTTGTTTTGTTTTGTTTTCGTTTTCTTCATTTTTGTTTTTTGCATTCTTGAAATAAAACGAAAAGTTCAGAAGTGTCTATCATCTTCATTCCGTATTATTTTTCTTTTAAAGTCATTGATGAGTTTAAATTGATTATATATTGATGAGTAGTATAATCCCTATTCGTTAATGAAAATACAATTTGGTATACTCTGTTTCAGTAATTGATGAGTTGTATATGTTCACAATGTGAAATTGTTTTTTTGATTTAATTGTTTCAATTTAGTTTTTTGCTTGATTTTGAGATCTGTGCATTGTAAAGTTTTCATTGATGCGTTGAACTGCACTATCAAATCTGGATTGTGCTTTTTGTCCTTTGTTTGGTTATTGAGAAAACTAAGAAAAAATTATTAGATAATATAAATGTTGATTGTTGAGCACAAATTTCTTTTGAGATTTATGATAAGAAGGAATTGCAGTTTATGGATAGAGTTGGAAATCAACAAACACAGTTTGGTTCTTCAAAATCATGAAGACATTGCTCAAACACAGTTTGAAGTTCTTTCCCTTGTCTCTTTAAAATTACATGCAGGTGTATGTGGTCTATATGGGAAGTAGAAATGGTCATGACCCAAATGATGCTTTGGGTAATGAGGAAAGTTATGTCAAACACTCAAATGAACAGACAGAAATTGAGTGACAAGCATAATGTGTACTGATTTTAGCATTACTTTAATGCTTGAGTGATTGTTGTATACATAAGTGATTTTAGCATAGTTTTTTAAAGTATGATCTGAAAGGTTATAAGATGTTTGAACTCAATGTAATAAGATGATATCTTGTTATTAATTGAATGATATGTCTTCAGATGCCAAGCCAACATTGAACTAATTTGGAGGAGAAAGGGTTGTCTGTTTCAGACTTGGAAGCTGTATGGGCATAAAAACTTAGTGTCCTTATGATGTCTTTAACATGCAAATGGAACCGCAAGTCTCCTTGGGTTGTGAACCATGCCTCCATCTTGAGAAAATCCTAATTAAGGATGGTGATTGTGGTGTAACTGTATCCTTTCAAAACCACGATGTACAGCAACCAGGTAATATTTTGTGCTTGTCATTTCGAAGTTTCTAATCATGAAAGAAAATCCTAATTTATTTGATTTCTGTAGGTTACAATTAAATGTATTAGTATTTTAGCTAATCATGAGAGAAAATCATTGACTCTCATGATTTTCTTGTATGGTGGGATATGTACTTGATAATTGTTGTGATAAGAGTTCACAATTGATCTGGTCTGCAAACAGCATGGTCTGCGATTTCTGAATAGCGTTTTTATTTTATTTTTTCTCAATAGCGTTTCTCAATAGCGTTTTTATTTTATTTTTTCTAACATTTGAAACATGCCTTTTAAGTAGTTTAAGATGCACAACCATGGGAAGTTGAATGAACTGTGAGGGAAAGAAAAGGTGGTAGTACAAAGTTGTGGCCTAGCAGTTGGTAGGTAGCATATTGCTAGAATTCAGTGTTGGAAAATCAAAAAATTGTGTCACTGGGCAGTTTCTCTGGTATTTCAATTCTCTTGCTGAGCTTTATGTTGAAGTTTCAAGTAAGTCCTGATTTGACATGTTTTTTAACTTGATTAGTCGAGGTGTGTGAAAACTAGTCCGTCCAAATACCCGATTATGAGAAAAGAAGAAAAAGTCCTCTTGCCTAGATTCGAGTTCATGAATACTCTCTCGTGTGAAATTGATCATACGTTGAAGAAATTGTTGGCAATTTTTGCAATTTTTTTAGAAAGAATGGTGTTTGCCGAATTGAAGAGCATCAGATGGTGCCATCAATTATTTTTTGTATTGTCAATTAAAGGTCTAGATTTGTTCATCATAGACCTGTTCAACATTGGCCCAAATTTTTTGTTGGATTCAAATTTGAATTTGTATGTGATGGCAAATCTCAATTTGATAAGGTTATACACATTCTAAAAGAAAAAAATATATTAAAGACCCTTCAGAAGTCTTTCCTAATTTGATGAGTGGGAGTTAGATCAAATGGCCTCTAAATTTGCTTATGCTATGAGAGCATTATTTATTTAATTTTACATGATTCTCATATGTGTCTGTATTGTCTTTGGGGATGCCCTTTTCTTTATATGTATTTAGTGCTTCTTGGTATGTGATAAAATCTTCTTGTTAGTGCTTCTTCAAGTTTTAAGTACTCTTTATAAGTATTTGGTACAAATTCTTCAATTTGTGTTTATTTTGGTGAATCTGATTGCAGGCATGTAGACCAGTGAAGACTACAACTTTAATGCTAAGACATGATTTTTTAATATATGTTAGTTTGTGGTTAATGTTAAGACATGATTTTTGGATATATGTTAGTTTGTGGTTAATGTTAAGACATGATTTTTGGATATATGTTAGTTTGTGGTTTAATGTTAAAACATGATTTTTGGATTTTGAATATATTAATTTTGTGGGTAATGGTGATTGGATATTAATTGAATGAGAAAGTGAATTAGTGCTTCATTATAGCTATTTGAATGGGAGATATTATTTTACATTAGTGCTATTAAGGTATTTTTTTAGTTCAATCAAATAAAATTAGCACAATTTCAAAAAAATATATATATATAACGGCATTTCTACAAACGCCTCTTAAACTCTACTTACTAATGGTCATTTTTAAAAAAAAAAGATATAACGGCATTTTTTCAAAACGTCGCTGAATATCATCAGTGATGTCAATGTGTGTTTAGTAAGACATTTGGCGGCGTTTTTAAAAACGCCACCTATACTAATATCACGGCGTTTTTAAACGCCACAAAGCTATAGCGACGGCCGCGTCCTCGGCGTTTGGTACTAAGCGTCGCAAAAGGAATTGGCGGCGTTTTTTAAACACCACTAAAAGTCTATTTTCCAGCAGTGGTGGTATAGAATTGTTTCCCTGATTGGAGCCACTCGTTGATCCTGTGTTTTGCTTTTTATTTAATAAGTTGTTCCGACCCTTTTTGAAATTGAAATTTTGTCTTTTGCCCCGCCATTCAGTCACTGGTGTCTTAATCTGTCTCAAGGCTACAACATTTGCCTCGGCTATAATTTCTCAGTCAAGAACATCCACACACTTGAGTAATTTCAAGACATTAATTCGATCGAGCATTTCCACATTAAGTCCACCTTCAAACTTTCTAGCCTTTTTATAGTCGGTATCCACCATGTGTGGTGTATATCGGGGCGAGTTCAGTGAACTTAGATTCATATTTAGCTACTGACATGGTACCCTGCTTCAGTTGTTCAAATTCAGTCACTTTACGGTCCTGGATGCATTGCGGGAAGTATTTCTCATAAAAATCTTCCTTAAACTGAGTCCAAGTCATAGCATTGTTTGTATCACGAATAAGCATCCACCACCGTCTAGCCTCTTCTTGCAATGTAAAAGTAGCCAGCAACACTTTATGTGCCTCTGAGTAGGGAAATACTTCAAACAGCTTCTCAGTTTCTAGGACCCATGCTTCGGCCTTCAGTGGCTTAAGACCTCCATGGAATGTTGGTGGCTTCATTTTGTTAAACTTTTGTGTCAAGGCAATCACATCATCATTGGCATTTGGTTCTGGCTGTACTAGAGGAGGTGGGGGGCTGTTGGTTCTGTTTTTGTTGTAGTGACTCGGTCAGTAATTCAACTATCCTTTCTAATCTGGCAATCCTTGTATCAGATGATTCGGGTTCATTGGCATATCTTGCGTTCTCCATTGCACTATATACAATACAGTAATAATAAACATAGGAAAAATTGCTTACTCATACACATTAGCATATACATACATATCATGTCCACGCACACCTTTTTATGCTCATGCAATGCCCTAATTACTTTTCTAAGATATCCTATAGCTCATTTGGACACGTGTGTGCGGTATAACTCGTGCTCTGATACCACTCTATCACGACCCAAGCCCGCCCCTAAGGGTTTAGCATCGTAACCGGCCAGTAATCCGTGATTACCAAAGGCCTGCTTAACGATAATGACAATAATACAGTATAACGGGGCTGGCGGAAGCTAATCAATAATAAATGATGTCCAATGAGCTGCGAATGTAATAACCCGACCCTCTTATCTGTCTTTTGGTATGCTTTCAGTTTCATACTATGTACATTTATATACTCAATGTGAAATTCCATGAAAAGTTAAGTTTAATTGTGTGAATTATATAATTATGGACTTATATCTGTCAATTATGGGAAATATCTGTAACAATTAAGATGATTAGATCAGTAATTGAGAGCCTTAAAAGCTTGATAATCGGAAATTGACTGTATAATTGTAATTTGCCTGATTTTTAGATCATAATATGAATTTTTTCCGAAATTTGATTCGTAATGATTAAACTGGTTAATTTTTGTTTTAGTCAACTCTTCTATGCTTCCTTTAAATATTTAACTTGGAAGTCTATCATAAATATCTTCTGAGAGAGAGAAGAGAGAGTGTAGAGAAGAAGAACTAGGAGATAAGAAGTTCAACAAGGGAAGATTGGCAAATTGAGAAAAATTATAGAGATTTGGGCTCAAGGTATGTAGAATCTACCTTGTATAACGTCTCCCTTGGATTTGGGTAGGAATTTCTTAACTTTCATGCAAGCTAGGGTTTGTAATTGAGGAATATGTGTGATTAATGCTTGATTGAAAAGTTGTTCTTATCATTGGGTTGTTTTGAGAATTAATTTAAGTTATGTGAAGGAATTACACTCTATTCTTTGGTTTTCATGCCAAACCCACATAATTATACATATGTATTGTGCATGTATCAAATATAACCATAAGCATGAAGGGATTGGATTTTGTAGGTGAAATTAGGAAGGGTTGTGACCTAATTAAGCTTGTAATCATGTTTATTTTATGATATCCTAATTGTGATTCATGTTATGTAGATGTTGTGTTAACCTATCGAATTAATGATCCTTATTTTATACATAGAATGTGTTGGTTCTGTTGAATTTGTGCTTGGATTCGGATTGCACAAAACAGGGAAGCATGACCGCAAGTGCGGGGCTCACAGCCGCACATGCGGGAAGAACCACTGCCCGTGCGGGGCTCATAGCCGCACGTGCGGAAAACAGGGGAAAACGAAGTTTGAGTTCTGAAATATATGCACGTGCGGGGCGCATGTGCGGCCCATCTTCTCGCACGTGCGGCCCAAGGGGGAAAAATCTGTGTACTTCTGTTCTCCTGTTTGACCCTCTGGGATTGCTAAAAAGTGTATCCGAAGTTTTTAAAATGCCTGTAAATAATTAGAGATTGAACGAATCAAATATCAGTTGAAAAAGAATATGACTAATTTATGAGCTACGTGTGTTTGTAGGTCATATACAGGAGGGGACTAACGCTCCGCCATAGCACTGTGAGTAATAGTACTGTCTAGATACATTTCGTTTACGGTTAATAGTTATTATTAACGTTCTGTTATTTTAACTTCTGTTATTTGCACTATGTTGACTTGCAATGAACAATTGAGAATATATGTGTGTTATTGAACAATGACATCCTTATGGACCTAAGGTTATGCTGCTTTGCTAAAGATGGGCCTAAGGCCGTTCAACTATCAACCACTAAATGTGGACAACTCTGGAAATGAAGAAGGTGATGACATACCGATGTCTCACCGACCCTAATCTGATTCGGACCAGTTATAATTCATGGCCAGAGGCCAAGGGAAGTAGTGTGCATGTCGATGTCCTACTTACCCATCAAAGTGTGGCAGCTGTCGAGATGTGGGCCCGAGGTCGTTCTGTATAACATGTGGGCCTGATGCCGTTCTGTATAACATGTGGGCCCAAGGCCGTTCTGTATAACATGTGGGCCCAAGGCCATTCTGTATGATATTGGGCTTGAGGCCGTTTTGTAACTATTGGGCCTAAGGTCGTTTTGGAAATGCTTGCAGAATAAGATCGAATATGCAATCTGTATGTTTATATGCATTGTAATTCATAAAGGTTCATCTGAAATTTCTTACATACTATTATTCACTGAGCCATGCTCACTCTGTGTTATGTCTATCTCTGTAGGTAATCAACCCAAAAGTCAGTCGTAGTCCAGCGTTAGACGCTTGCATTGTGTCAAATCCACCGGGTCCAAGCCGTTTGATGAAGCTTATGCATTTTTGTGAAGTTCTTCCCATAACCCACAGCGTTGGCCACTGGCCTTTTGTCATATGTTATTAGTTGTACACATCCTTCTCTATCAATGCTTTTGTTGTACCCCAGTCGCGGGGTTGGGGTTGTATAATTGTATGTGTATAACTACTTCCTATGTATATGCTCATTTTTGCATTAGACTATATGATGAATGCTTTATGATCCTAGCATATAGGCTTAAGCTCAATGGATATTATTTTGAGTTAATAACCGCTTCCGTTCAGGCCCCATAATGTATATTTATCGAGTTTTGAGACCGTTATCAGGTTGGTCATGCCCAAACTTTTAGCGGCGAGTTTGGGGTGTGACAGTGAAAACCTGAATGGGAAAAACTTTCCTAGGCATAACCACATTCATAGCCATATGTAAATACCAAAAATA